>JAKCPI010024858.1:0-110914 GCA_023213315.1 Euborellia annulipes
TGCAGGCTCTCTAGCTTTTCTCTCTCCTTGCAAAAACATTTTACTTTCTGAATTAAAGGAAATTATTGATTTTTTTTCCATATATTGAAAACTTGTTTACTTTGGCCATTCCTTTATAGATATACAATAATAAGAGAGTAAAATTAGTTCTTGTTATAAACTAGCTTCAAAGCAAATACAATTGGATGCAAGATAGAGATTTTAATCATTATTAATAGTGATATATATATATTTCTTAATCTAATACTTTTTAAGAAATGATTGAGATGCGAAAATATATATATATATATTACATTGATTACTAATTTTTTCTAATTTATTTTCACATCTCTAAAATTATTAATGTGTTGTTGATTTACGTTTAGTGCTTGGCACTAATTTTTTAATTTCTAAATTTCAAGAAGAATAAAAATAATTTTATAAAATAAAAATGAAAGACATTTGTGTTCTTTTACAATCAAGATAATTTATAAATATATTTATAATTCGAAATTAAATATTGCACAAAAATTGTGTAAGTATTATTAATAACATTAAAATATTATATTTTAGACATTTAATTAATATTAGGTGGGATAAATTATCTAAATGATTCTTAAATTCGAGTGTTCATTACAAGAAATGTGTGTAATAATTAGTATAAAATAGCAAATAAATAAAAAAACATTTACAATGCCTCGTTTTTGTCTTGGCAGAGACTTGGTTTTTTTTTTATAAGTAGGTAAATAAATATAATAGATCAGTGTATACATGAATCGTTTAGAGAAAATGATTATATATGTATTAATTAAACTGTGAAGTCATTAACGGGCTCAATAAGGAATATCGCAATACGGAAAAACCGAGTCAGCACTCAATGAAAGATTAATAAATAAATAGTGTTTTCTGATTAATTTTATAAGGAAAAAATAAAATTTCTTGAGTTGAATGGCTGTAGTTAGAAGAAATGGACGAGAGCCTTCTCGGGAAACAGCAGCCAGGTCAAATAAAAAGCTTAAGGAGGTTCAGGAGCGACGTCTGCATCGTACTTTAAAAAAAAACTAGACTATTATAAGGAAATTTTCAATGCGGTTTTTTTTTAAATGAATTAAAACAAGATGTCCCAATAATCTTTAATTTTTTTTTTTAAATTTAAAAATGAATTTATTGTTATTATTAATCACATATTAATTGAGAAATTTTTAAAATAAGCTTAGATGATTTATTTAAAAATCATCTGTCAAATGAGTTCAGCATTTTTGCAATAGATGGCAGGCTAGTCTAACAGCCGATCCCCTATTAGCCTATATCTGGCCTATATTTATATATTTTTATGTTTTTATAAAAGGTACATAATATATAATAACATTTATAAAGTATTTATTGTTAAAAGATGAATGAAAATCAACCAAATGCATTAAATATTATTAGCTACCATTCTGACATCTCATGGCAAATTTTTGAATTACTTGAGATTTTGGGCATATTTTTTTATGACACACAACGCCATCTTAGCGGGAAAAACATGCGAACACCTTCGCTCCTGCCCCGCCTTAATATTTTGTGGCCGACGTTTCGGGTGCTAGTCGCACTCAAACAAAATTAGTAGGATACAAGTTAGGCGGTACTGAATAATGTTTAGACATTAGTTTATAACATCGATAAAATGTAGGCCTATAATAATATTTTTTTTATTATTGTACATTTTATCGATGTTAAAGAAAACTCCAATCAAAACGTTAAAACTGATCTTACATCTAAATAGCAAGTGACTTTCTAAAAACTAATAAGAACATGTATAAACATGAAATTATTAAGTACCTACCGCCTAAATTGTACTAAATTTTGCTTGCCCTAAGGATGAGTGCGACTGGCCCCCGAAACGTCGGCAACAAATTTATATAAAGCTTTTTATTTGACCTGGCTGGTGTTCCCAGGAAGGCCCTTTCTTCTAATGGAAAAAATAAAGAATATGTTTGGTTCGGTAATAACATCTCTCTGTCAAGAGGAATTATGGGAGGCTGTATGGCTGTATCTACCAAATTTTCATCCTTTTTATTTTCGAATACCTCTTATGTGATCAAAGCCATCCGTTTATTTGAATTCGGGTATTGAATATATTCATTTTCTGTATAGCGTTTCAACGAACCAATTATTTTGGGAATTTATATTTGAAAACGACGAAATGCAATCAGAAACTTATATATATTATAAATTAAATTGAAAACATTATTTATTAATAATATTAAGTATAATAGCTGCTGAGTTAAAAAAATAAAAATAAATTAATAATATATACGTAGCTGGTAGTTCAATCAGGATAGGTGAAAAAGAAGAAGAAAATCCGCAGCTAGTCGTAATATATGTTATATAATATATGATTGAATTATATAATTTTCACTTATTTAACACCCAACTGTTCTGAGGATGATCCCAACCGGGATCGAAAAGTCAACATGATGGGAATAAAAGTTATGAAACGCGACTAGCTGCGGATTTTCTTCTCCTTTTCACCTATCCTAAATTAATAATAAAATGTTAAAATGGGAAAAAATGTCTTGTAGCCGCAACATCTATAATAATATGTATATTCTAGATGAAATATATTAATATATTTTAAGAGAACATTTAAATTAAACTTGAAATATATTAGTCAAGCAAAAATTTCTCTTAAAACAAAGCCCAAGGCACAACTATTGAATACTGGAAATTAAACTTCCAAATGATTTATTTTTATTCTTCTGAAACATGATGATAAAATAAATCCAAGAAATTTAATGTATTAATTCTAATAATATTCTCAAATCTATCTAGATGTGGGGTTTTTTTAACTCAAATTTTAATGAAGTTTGCTTTGATGTGTATAAGAGAGGTGTGATGAGTGAATCTGCATCTTTTATATATTTTATATATATATATATATATACTTGCCTGCTTCTTTCCGTTGAAATAATAAATATTTCTACTATTGTTCAAGCCAAGAAGGACAGGATGAGTTAGGTGATTTTATTTTAATATTGAATTGTTTAAGAGTTGCCTCAAGAGCTTGTTGGTTGCCTGAGAAATATGCAGATACTGCATTATGAAAAAGAAGAAGTTGTTTATGCATCACTTTTACCTGAAAACAAAAAAGAACAAATCTTATTTACTTTTAAATAATGGGAGGTGACGTCACATAAGAATGCAATCCATTGACGTCACATAAGAATGTAATCCATTGACGTCAAATAAGAATGGAATCCATTATTGACATTTTTTCAAATTTTTTTTTGTTGATTCGTAAAAAATAAATAATTTTTTTTTATTTCTAATCTAAATAATTAAAAGGCTAACAATATTCAAAAGTGGGATTATAATAATAACCTCGTAATAAAGAAATTTTATTTGAATTATTGATTTAATTGATAATTGAAAATTATTTAAAGAGGAAAATAAATAAAATCAGCGGCAGCCGCCTTATGCGTTCCTTTGGCTCAAATTAATTCAAATCCCTATCTTTGGGTTGTTTCTTGGTGGTCGATGTCCTGAAGCGAGTGATGTTATCCTTTTAAATCTAAGACAATATATAAAAACAATCCCACACACATATATATATATATATATATATATATACAAACAACACCACAACTTTAATTATAAAAACAATCCATTTATTTCTCACGAATCAACAATCTTATCTTATGTAACGTCATCCCCTCCACCCCAAACATATTTTACTACCTCGAAACTACTAAAATTAAATTGAGAAGAGAAATGTTTCCTCAAAAGATGAATTATAAATATATCGCAACGATCCCAGGGAGAGATCGTTTTCTTTTTATTTTATAATTAAATTAAATTTATTTTTGTATATAAAATTATAGAGAAAAGGAAAATTATTGCAATTTAATTTGAAAAATGTTAAAATAGAATTAATCCTTTTTTCCCCTTCCCCTTTTGAGAGAAGATTATTTGGTCGGGGACAGACAAAAAAAATTCATTCTCTCGAGGGCTGTGAAGTCACCATCATCTTCACATGATATCATTCATTGGCGGGCTGTAAGGCCGTCAGCAGCAACCCATTCGATGGCTGGATGCCCAGCCGCCAACATCCTACTCCAGCGGGCTGTAAGGCCGTCCGCATCTCTCATGCCTTTCGGTTGTCGGCGTTGGGGCCGCCACTTTGTATCGACTTGCTATACTATAGCCGTCAGGGAAGGTTCAACTCCGGAAGAGCACCGAAGCGTCAATCGCCTTCACTTGCGTCCGGAAGAAGGCAGTCATTCGGTGACCGAAACGTCACTCACATTCACGAAGACACGAAGACCGCCACATATCCCATATTTCCCTGTTTTCTCATTTTATTTTTTTTATATTTTTCAATGAAACTTCATTTATTTTTTGCGAGCAGATACTCTCCCTGATTACGTCCCCATCCCGTTTTTGGGAGAACTCTTCAAAAAACGTTGCGATATGTATATGATTAAAAGGAAATAAGACGAAGGCCTTTGGTCGACAGAAAAGTAACCATTTATAAAGGAGCAAGAAAATAAAACCATTTCCAATTTTTCAAGAGGTGTACGTTCAATTTGATATTTGAGATGGTGATGCCTTCAAGTGAAAAGGAAAAAAATTGTGGAACTTTTTCTGTTTTCTGCCGAAATCTGATCAGGTAAAATATTTTAAATTAATTAATAAGGACTATTAGCCTTATTCTCTTTTTATCATTTTCTTTTAATTAGATAGTAAAATTATTTGAAGAAAAATTTGAGTCCAGAACAAATCCAACATTTAAAGAAGGAAGGGAAAATGGATGTCTTATAAATAAAAAGTATTTACCCTGTTTTCATCAAGGAACTTGAGCTTAATTGATACATCAGAAGTAAGTTTTTCAAATTTGACTTTATGTAATTCATAATTATGTTGAGCTTCTTCAAGTCGAGCAAGATTCGCATCGTTTCTAGGAGCTTGGGCTAGAACTTCTAAATCAGTTCTATATGCATCATACTCTATCCTAATAAAATGAAATGAAAAAATAATTTAAAAAAAATGGTATTCATTTTTTTTTTTAATTTTCTCTCACCTTGATGCTTCATATTGTCTTATTGTTAAAAGAGTATCTTCAATTGTTTTATTACACAATGTATTAACCGATGAAACAAAAAAATTTAATGCTCCCAATAGGGTTTCTCCATTTTTTGTTAAATTTCTTTGAGTTTCGGCGTTATATAAAAATTCCTCTTGCAATTCGGGAGATTTCTGGGCTAAGTCAGAAAATGCCTCTCCTAAAGAATGCTAAAATAAAATGTAAAAAAAAAAAAAGAAATTTTTTAAATTGAAGCCTCTCTCGTCCTCACTCTCTTTATTGTTGAAATTAATAAAAAAAAAAATTACCTGAGTTTGAACGACATGGTAGAAATGACTTGCTAGAGCTCTTGAAAGTCTTAAAATATTTGAATATTTGCGTTGAGTGTCTCGCAAAAAGTTCTATCTGCGCTTCAAGTTCTAAAATAAAATATATTATTAACTGTGAGCAAATCTCTAAAATACGCTTCCATTCTAGGAACCGACCGAATATTCGGTTTCGGCCAAAAATCCGCCGAGTTTCGGCCTGAGTCTGAAAAAAATGGGATGAGACTCTCATAAAAAAAAGGTCAAATGATTTGCAAAAGCGGAAAAGGTGCGGAAAAAATTTAGTCTCCCTAAAAAAAAAAAAGGTAAAATGATTTTCATGGGAATGGAAAAAAATTTTCCGCAGGGTTGAAAAAAATTTCAAAAAAAAAAGGTAAAATAATAATAATTTTTTATAGGAAATACAAGTTTCGGTTTCGGCCGAAACTAAGATTGAGACCGAATATTGGGTTTCGGTTGAAAATCTTGTTTCGGTCGGACCCTAGTTCCTTCTAATTCTGTCTTTTTTTATAACGAAAGTATTCTTAAGACGAGACTTTGGCAATGTTGAATAATTTTTTTTATGATAAGCGGGACACGAGTAGTTTTGGAACTCTAGGCATCTAAAGCCGGTTTTATGGATATTCAGTTTGGTATTATATTGATTTTGTTTTAATATTGTTTTCGTTTTGTTTTAATATTGTATTTATATTGTTTTTGTTTTGTTTTGATATTGTATTTATATTGTTTTGTAAAATGTTATATATTGTATATTATGGGGATGGCCTTTGGCACCCGGCTTAATAAAAAAACTCTAGATTCTTAATTCACAGCCTAGCCGATAGGCCAGGAGCCTCCTTAATAGGGGAGAAGACATTTAATTGACGAAGAAAAAAAAGTTCAAAGTAAATCTCGCATTAATTAAATAAATATTTAATCTATGTCTACCAAATATAACATACTGTACTTTATATATATATAGAGATTAATAAAACAGATCGGTTCGGTAAACATCGTCACTCAAGATTTGTTTCCAATAAGCCTGTCTGTCCCTTAATTCAAAAATCTTTCCATGATTCGGTTGGAATGAAGGCATTTTGAGTTCTTAACAGAGTTACGGCTAGGAGGGTTTTTTCTCCCCCTTGTCACAAGATGTATAACAAGAAAACTTGATCTTTTTAGAGGATTATAATTAAGGCAAAGGCAACAATATAGAGAAAAATCTGGTGCGACTGGACGGACAGCACACAACTTTCTCTTACCTTTAGTAATCGAAAGTTGTGTTCTGTGCTTGTCACACCAGATATTTTGTGTCGAGATATATATAGTTTCCGACAGTATGGTACAGTGAACCCCAAAGTTAAGTCTACTTGTGATTATTTCATTGTTTTTATCAAAGAAAATGAACATTTTTATTGGAAATTTCTAGGTTTGAACTATGAAAGTTTCCATTAAAAGAATATATATTTTTTTTTAAACAATGAAATAATCACAAGTAGAAAACGAAAGGGTGGAACTTAATGCTGTGCATATAAATCCAAGACGTACATAATTTACAATGTGAGAGAGAAAAAAAATGCTAATTTAAATCAATATCCTAATTTGAATTTCTAGATATCTTGAGATAATTATAATTAACAAATTAATTATATGTTTTAAAACATATTATTATTATTACCTGAATCAACTGTCCTGGAGGTTTTTCCAAGTTTTTCAAACATTAATTGTTTAGTACATTTATAAGTAGAGATACTCCAATTTTTAATTGAATCAATTTTTGATTGCTGATTTTTCAAATGACTTGCCTCCCCATTTTGTGAAGGACTTGGTGAGTTGACGGCAGTGGACGGTGCTAAACAAAGAAAAGATCATCAGTTAAAGAACATATGGGGTTCATTCAATTTCTCCCTTGAAATTACTTATAATCTAATCACATATTCGTAAAAACTTTAAGATATTTTTTTTTTTTAATTGTTTAAGGTCATTTAGACCCTCTCTCAAAGGATATGATAATTCATTGCTAATTAAGTTAAATACATAGCCCACGGGGCTTGGAGTAGTTGGTAGCGTGTCTACCTTCTATACCGAACGTCGCGGGTTCGGACCCCAGGCAGTCCGATAATTTTATTTAAGGCATTTGGATACCAAATGACTTAAATAAAAATGCCTGGACTCCAATATGTATAATAATCATTAACGGATATCGTTTAAAGTCTTAAATGGCCTAAGTTGCCGAAAAGACTGTGTGAATGTGAGCGTGAATGAGAAAAAAGTGTGAATGTTTTAAAAAAAAAAAAAAGTTAAATACATAGGCAAGGAGATAAATTTTTTATGAAATAATTTTTTTAATCATTTTGTTCCAATTTTGAGAACAGGAACCAAATCTATTATTCCTTAGATTATGACAAAGGTGTCTTGACTTTATTCCATTCTAAATGTCAAATATGACATCATAATATCCCATACTTTGTTTTTATTAAGAATTAACAATATATTACAAATTCCATTATTTGGATCAAGAAAAATACTCAATAATTTATATAAAATACGACTATTAGAACTTTTTACTTGAAATTCGAAATAAAAAAAAAAATTTTAATGTACTGAAGAAGTTTTATATTTCTATAAAAGGATTAATTTCTTTTGTTAGATTATGAAGTTGCCTCTTTGATTGATCGATACCTGTCGTAGTGGTGAGTGGTAGGCTGGTAGGAGGATGAGAAAAGGTTTTTTGTTGTGCAGGAGGCGATGTTCCTGAATGGACTGCCTTGTTGCTGTCATTCATGACCGGCGTGTCTTTGAGCATCTCGTGGATGCTGCGTTCCATTGTATTGGAATTGCCCTTGGACACAGCCGTTTGTGACATGGGTAGAAGTAGGCCCTGGGGTTATTACACCCACAAGGTATATTAATCAACAATTGAATCCACGTATTCAATCGATTCTAACCTTGTCCCAGGAATTACAAGATGATCATACCATCGATGCTATAATCAATACATTTTCATTAGAGTCAACTTTTTTTATTTTTCAATGATAATATATTAAAACACTACATACATTTAAAGAATAAATAACATATAAGATATGCTTCTCTTTTATTGTGACAATAGTAAAAGTTTTTTTTTTTTTTATAATTGAAGAAAAAGAGAAGAGCCTGGCGTTAGTTGACGTTGGATGAATCAGATGGCATTTTTGGTTTATTTATGTGCCGCTTGGGAGCGACACCTGTCTTTCTAATCATAAATTATTATTGCAAATTAAAAGAACCCAAATGACGTAATAGAAATAAATCAATTTTTGCATTTCCATAGAAACCCTACAATTTCCAGTCTTTCATAAATCATTTTCCGATGTTGTTAAACACCAAATGTCTCTGGTACTAGACTACTTTATCCAAATTCAACAAACGATTGTTATGGCAAAATTTTTAAGCGGCAAATGTTTATAAACAGATATATGTAACTTCCTAAAAAAAAGAGAGCTCGGAATCTTGTCATTTAGGAACAGTGTATTTTTGCGGAGTAATTCAATATAATTTCTAATTGTTTTCTCAGATTTTATCTTCACCTACACCCAGGGATGGGCAAGTTACTCGATTTTGAGTAACGAGATACAAAATACCAATTACTTCAGATTTTTGTAACGAAATACAAGATACTAATTATTCACGGGTTTGTGTAACGAGATACAAGATACCAATTATGTATTTCAAATACATTGAAAATACCAATTACAAACAAATTTTTCCTTGATTTTAAAATACTTTTTGGAGGGGTAATTCTGGAACTAGAGCCCTGCACGGGTACGGGTTGGCCCGTAGGCCCGTTACCCGCCCGGCCCGCGGGCTTTGGAGGCCATGAAAAAATTACGGGCGGATACGGGAGGGTAGCAAGTCTAAATAAACTGGTTCGGGCGGACGGGCATGCAAATGAAATTTTATTTAAAAATTACTAGACATTCGTTCATTCATTCACTAAATCTCGGGCGGGAATGGGCGGGTTTGAAAAAATTCCGGGCGGGCCTGAAGAATGGTAAAAAATTACGGGCGGGAAGTCAAAAAAAATACGGACCAAAAAAAATCGGCCCGTGCAGGGCTCTATCTGGAACCCTAAATAAATTTAGTTTAGGAAAGTGGCAGCTAAACTTATATTGGAGAATACCTTTGGAAAATCGAAAACAATAAAATTATTCATGACACTAAAAAAAATTTATTTATAAAAATATGAAAAGGTTTCAAAAAACCAAGTTTTCAAAAGTTCTGTCGGATAATCTGGAACTTGATAAGAATGAATAAACCCGCAAATGAAAACAATCTTTCAACTGGGGCAGAAGAACAAAGATTTAGTCGTTGAGAGCTGGTTGAAAGAAGAAAGCAAAAAAGTTTTTTAACGAAGAGTGAAAATTTGGCGGATTGATTGACTTCTCGTTACTGGTTTTTACTAAGATCCGGAGCAGAGAACCCACACGACGATTACATACAGTAATATTAAATAAATTAAAACGATTTCAGCTCCCTCTGCAAGACTTTTTACACTGCGGCAAATTAAAAAAAAAAAAAGTATTTGGTATCTCGAATTTCAGATACCAATTACTAAAAAATGTAACGAAATACAAGATAGCAATTACTTTGCCAATTCTGTAACGAGTTACAAAATACCAATTAATATTGTATTTGGTATCTTGTATTTCAAATACATGTAACTGATTAACGCCCATCCCTGCCTACACCCACTCGTGGCAACCTTCCCGAAGATATCATCTCCGTTGGACGCTGGAGAGGGGGGACGTAACCCCTTTCCTGGAAAATCAATATCTGCTTGTCTAATAGACAAAAAAATGATAAATTTTAAAATAAATAGAAATAGAAATCTCCTCTCTGGTTGGTTGCATGTGACCTCTGGAGTGAAATTAATGCAGTCATTTCCAAACCTCACCCATGAGGACATTCTTTCAGCCTCCAATGAATGAATCTATCGGATATTTGGAATCGAGCTCCCAATTCCTGGCATCCCCTAAAAATGGTATGAATGAGGTCTCATCAAACTAGATGGACCTTTTTTCTTAATTGTTTAGGTAAGAGGAAGTGTTGTGATGTACTGTAATTCCTAACCTTTATTTTTCCCTTTTCTATAGTAATCAACGCCAATATCAAATCCTATACCTTACCAGATATTACAAACCTAAAAATATGCAGAAATGGAGTTATTTCATTCACAGGCTGAGTTGGGTTCAGCTCCAGACTTAACACAGTGGATACTGTATTGATGGTGGACCAAACGTCCGCTGGCCCGCTCGGAAATCGAATCCGGGACCTCCAGCCTATCCGGGAGATCGGTGGCTTGGTGAAAGGGGAAAGATCACCGATTCGACTCCCGAAAACCAGCGGACGTTTGGTCAAAGATATTCTCACATTTAATTAAATTGACAATTTTGACTAAATGGGTTTATAATATCGCATCCAATTCGTATAGTGAAAATTCTTAATAAGACCTAAATGCCCAAAACAGTTCATAAAATAGAGTATGTAGATCTATATATATAAAATTGCAAATCTTAAATCTCGTCTGAAGTCTAAAAAGTTAGAATTTTAAAAAATTTAAGATATAAGGATTCATTTTCCCATTTTCCCTATAAAATAAATTATTATTCAATCTTTAAAGTTATAGTGCAGGGGTTCCCAAAGTTTCCTGTTTTCCGGCTCCCTTAATATGTATAACAGAATTTTTCCGGGGCGCCCCATGTCAAATCTCAGGGCAAACCTCATGTTACTAATAGTTTTTCTTCATTTTGAATTAATATATCTATAACTCTTATGTTAGCAATTTTTTTTAATAAATAATTAAAACTCCAGACTTTAATTTTTCAACTAATAGCAAAAAATTAAAGGCGAATAGTATTTTTTTTGCAATAATATAAAATGTGGGAGCTTACATGGACGTAAAATGCTGGGTTTACGTTAGCCCGAGTTAACATTTTATAATAAAATTAATATAATATTTTGTATAGGAAAATTTTCACGGCGTTCGGGCGCACAGTTTGGGAAAGACTGTTATAGTGAAATATTAAAGTAGGAAGATGTATGGCAGCAAGCAAGTAAAAAAAAAAATCTTTTTTTTTTCGGCGTGGGCCCCCTTCCGGGAAAAATGTGGTGGTGTTTGGTGGGGGGGAATTTGGTTTTTTTTGTTTGGGGGGGGGGGGCACCAACTAGTGAATATAGTAATAATTTTGTTTCATAAACGAATACACTTCAAAATGAAGATATTCATCTGATTTTCAATACAGGAAAGGATTTTATTAAAAAAAAATAATAATAATTAAGGAATTAATGTTATTTATTTCCATAAAAAAAACATTTTGAATAATAAAATTTTAAATAGATTGTTCTCTTTACATAAAATAAGTGCTTGGTTTACGGACAGAGAACAAAGGTAGTTTATTTCTGTTGTTGATTCTTTTAGGCAATGGGAATTTGATTTTAGAATCATGGAATTGTTTGACAAGTGGTCGCCTACAGTTGCCGGCCTTGACTTGTTCAACTTTGATGATTTGAATGGAGTGAGCACGAGCACGATGTCGGGCGCCCATGTCACGATAGCATTGAGTTACTGCCCCGGCGACAGTCAAATCACGATATTCACGGTACATGTTATGCGTTCCGGATCGGGAATCATAACGAAGCCAAATACCGAAATTCTTGATAACAGTGGGAGTTTTTTCGGCCAACTGAAATAAAATAGAGAATAAATCAAAATATTTCATTTTAATGGTAGGTATTAATAATGAAAAAGATATAGTGAATTTCTTATAGCTCCCACCCAAGTTTCTTTTTGCCTTTATACGTTATTGGCCTCTGAGGCCATTTAGGGGTTTGTAAATCATATGAGGCGTCTAGGATCAAAACCTGCATTATCCACTTTCCGTATAAGAGGAAGAAATGCAAAAAACTCTACGCAATATGGGATGCTTTTTAGAAATGAAAATTAATTTGATTATTTTTTGACCTAATAAAAGAATTATAAATTTAAACATTAATTAATAAATTTTTGATTTTATCCTAAGATTTTGATTAATAAAACACTGGAGATTGCAGGATTTGATACTTAAATTTATTTAATTTATTTAACTAAACTTTATTTAAATGCAAATAATGCAAAATTTAAAGTTTAAAAAAAAAATGATGTTTTTTAAACAATGTCACCAAGGAGGTCTTCCTCTAGCTGTTCTCTTAAGACCCACAGCTGTTTCTGTTATTCAGTTATATCTCTCGGAATTTTCAGTAAAATTAAAATTAAAAGTAATATTTTCGTAGAATGCCAATTGACTTAAATGGCGAGAATGTTCAGGAATCCTTTGCGACCCACGGATGTCGATTTATTTGAAGTCAGCAAACGTCGTGAGGCCGGTTGCTCTGTATTTGACCGAGACATGGGCATCCACGAAGAGAAGCGAGTCGGCACTGCATGGAGATGCGGATGGCCAGGTGGTCACTTGATGCCACCAGACTTGACCGCATACCCAATGACACCAGCAGGAGCAGGTTTGGCATTGCGCCAATCACTGACAAGATGCGCGAGTGTCTTGACGACAACGCAGAGGAGCACCTAGGATGACTTGACTTCATCCAGGTCAAGAGAGATATGACCGAGCTTGGCCTGTCGGAGACAACAGCATTGGAAAGGGGGGGAGGGGAGAGTAAGGTCCGCCGACCCCGCACCGTGAGAATAATAATGGCGAGGATAGAAGATTATCGTAGAATGTAAAGCTATGCTAACACGAGTTAGTCACGTGGTCCACGAAATCCACTCAAATTGGTTGTTTTAGATATTTCATGTTTTGAATAACTCTGGAGAATGCTGTTTTTGAAAGAAAACGTGCTCTATAAGATGGTATTGTTAACTCCGTTTGACGTAAAATTGGAGATTCCACGTTTTGAACCTAGACGTCTCATATTAATTAAATTATATTGTATCGATGACAACCGGGGGATATTCCACACGTTGGGCCACCTACCTAAGGTTGCTTGACATTGCTTCAGGACAACAATCTTGGTGACTTTTGCTCTTCTCTGTGGCCAGGCAACGAAGAAGAGCAACAGTCACCACAATCGTTGCAGTTAAGCAATGCCAAGTGCAGCGAAAGCTAGAGATTGGTGACCCCGAGCAATCAGCCTGTGGAACGTCCCCTGGAGCCATCGATATAATGAATTGTAATGTATATATATAATAAAGTCATACCCCTAAATAGCCGAAAAAGCTTTGAAAAAATCCCCAAAAAAGTTATGTTTTTGCACTCGTGGCGTGATGATAAAGAGGAAACAAAGAAAAAATTATTCTCAAAATGCAAATGCAAATATTTCTAACCTGATCAGTTGAGTTATTTACACCTCTCATTTAATAAAAGTATTTCAAAAAGCATTATAAATAACAAATTTTACATTATAAGGAAATCAGATTTATCCGCATGTTAAACCATCATCATTAACAATTAGAACATTGCCTTATAGAATAAAAATAAAATTTTTTTTTTCATCTACTTATTGAACTAATAATCGCTTGTCATTAAAAAAAATTTAATAGAAAAACAAACCTGTCTGAGGCTAACAATTTCTCCAGTCGTTTTCTTGAACTTTTTCAATTGCCGTAAGAAATACCAAAATCTTGATTTGGCTACGATCGCATCTGGAGAAAAGATGCGCATTTTATATAAAGGAGTGACTTTCTCCTTTTCTGTTGGGAGCTTGCGCCCAATCACTTCAAATTCTTTCAACTAAAAAATAATAAATTTTCTAATTAATCAAGATAAATGAAAACACGTTTGTTCGATATAGGTTAAGTCACGCTTTTCAAACATTTAAACACAAATTTAAAAATAAAACAATCAATTTTTAAACATTTTAAATAAGAAATTCTAAACTTAAAAAGAAAATGTTTAATTTTTAAATAAATAATAATGAAAATAATCAAAATTACCTGGCCTTTAGCCTTCATGGTGTCGATATGTTACACGAGGAACCGGAAAGACGCAGAAAAATCAAATGTGAACTCAATTGCTCTGTCCCTCTATAGTGACTAACTTCATTCTATATCTCAAGAAAATATATTTTTAAATTAATAAATAATTTAATATTTTAATATTCATTATTAATAATGATATTAATTATTAAGAAGATATTTAAATTCAACATATATATCATATAAATAAATGAAATTTTAATTTCAACTTATAAATAAAAATCTTTAAAACATTAATTATAATAATCGAAATATTTAATTATTTAATAAATAATATACTTTTATTAAAAAAACCATAGTCGGTTTCTTTTATTTGCAATTTCTATTTTATTTCCTGACTTTAATTATTGTGCTTGTTGGTATTTCTATTTCATAACGTTTCTAAGTTCATTAGTCATTGTTGAAGTGTGAGACAATAGGCAATAGGTGATTATAATAAAATAACAATTCTTTCAAGATATTTATTTATAAATTAAATTAACTCTTACTTATATTTATTATTTCAAACTTTTATTTGGTGTATAATGTTATAATGTTGATATATTTCAAATTAAGTGAATAAAATTTATAAACACTGTAGGTTTGATTGATCGGATCGGCTAATCTTTCCTTTTTGTAATTATCCGTTGTTTTTTAATTTCGCGATGCTCATTACGGAAAATGAAAATCCAAATTTAATTTCCGTTGATGTTGATTTAATGAGCGGAACCGAATCGGATGTTATCGAAGATTTTGGAAACTCATCAACGCCTACTGACACGGAGAGGCTTTTTAATTTCGGTAACCTTCACTTTTTTCTAACTTTTCTTGATTTTATTCTATTAGTTTAATAATTAGAAAATAATTATAAATATTCCTTATTACCAAATCGTAATTTAAAAAAAAATATATAAATATTTTGTGTCAAGAATTCTCGTTTTGATATTTAAACAAAAAAAATTATTATTTAACATTAAAGCCAAGCTTTTTTGAACAAAAAGAAAAATTTTAATTAAAAAGTAAAAAAAATATAAGGCTAATGAGAAAATTTAAATATAAACTTTTATTTTTTTAACAAATCTATTTATTTTTGGCTTTGTTATATTTTGAGTGAAGTGTTGACATGTCATATCTGACACAGGGTCCTTTCAAGGGGGATTAGCTAACTTGCTCTCCCATTTCAAGGGAAGGGCAAACAAAATAGACAAGGATAATGAATGAATTTTTAAAATGATTCAGGCCCGAAGAATTTAAACCTAGTAAAGAAAAATAGTAGAGTGACATGGCCATGTCACTCTACTATTTTTCTTTAAAATATAACAATAACTTGTGATTGGGGGTATTATTTCAAGTTACCATTTTAGATATGATCTTTTCTCACATCTATTTTAATATTTTTCTTTTAAAGTATCTCAAATAAAACGAAATTAGTAGGTCTTTTTTACACCTTAAATGAAATATAAACAAAATTAAAACTTTCCATGAAACAATAATTTAAATAAATTAATCTTCGCGTTTCCTTTTCAAATGATCCCCTGCGTGTCCGCCCCTTAAACAGTTATTTCCTATTAACAGAAAATTTACTTTTTATGCAATATTTACTCAGTTCGTTGCACTTTGCATTCACTTTTGAAAACTTGACCGTGAAATATTCCTATTAGGATTTTAAAACATTGTATATTAGAATACATATCTCTAATTTACATATGTAATCATGGGCGTAACTAGAGAATTTGGCGCCCCCCCATGGCCCCATGGGATCAAGCTCTCGGAGGGCCTGGGAAGCCCCATATTTTCTCAATTTTTTTGGGGCAGGGAGTTTCTGGGGGGGGGGGGCATGAGCCTTCTGGGGGAAATAAATAAATAATAAATATATAAATACTACAGTATATATAATTAATAGAATTATTTAAGATTTAGTTTCATTCATAAATGGGGTTAATACTTATTAAATTATGACACAAACTGAATTAATCTTTTTATATTCTCCCCACTTTAGGGGTTTGATTTTTGAGTTTTTGAAGAGAAAAAGGATGTAATGAACAAAACCAGTGGGAGGGGGTTATAAATATGGATCTAGTTTAAATAAAATTTAAAAGAATATAAAATAATTTTATTTAACTTTATATTTCCTCCTATTCCTTATACGGTACTATCTTATGTTTTTGTTTTTATTAAGATTTCGTGGGGGGAGTGATCCAAATCTCACTCCACCTTCCTGAATTAACCGATCATGATCACATACTACCTACATTCGATTTTGAATAAGAATTATTTATAGAATGCCCCTAAATATTTTTTTATGTCCTGAATGTTTGCAGCCTTAAAAATAAAATTTCATTTATTTTTTTTTTATTTCATTGAGTTCTTTTTCGGCATCAAAAGCCATTTAGACCTGTCTCTATTTATTTCAATTGGATGGTAACCAATCCAATTGAAATAAATTGTCGTATGAGACGGGATGCGAACCCTTGGTATAAATGGCCAGCACGCTAACCACTACACCAAGGCCCGAGGGCTAAAATTTTATTTGTTTATTTAAAGATTCCCCCTTACATGCATCCTCTGACGCAGACTCTCAGTCAAGTCCTATACCATTTTTTTTTTTTTTTTTTTTTTTCTCACCCTCTCCCCCTTTCCTCCCCCCCCCCCCCCCCCCCCCCCCCCTCCTACCCTCCTTTTCGCAACCCCAGCCATATTAAAATTTTTTAATAATCCATTATTTATAAAAATAAAATATAAGGGGTCCTGTCTTTTTTTATTTAATTAATTTATATTAAATCATATAAAAAAATAACACCCGGGGCGGGGGGTCGGGCCGGTGTGGTGTGGGAGGTTTGCTCCGCGCCCTCCTCCCCCCTCCCCCCGGGGCCTATACCATTTCTTCTTAAACTTTTTGAAGTCACGGCCCCCTTGGAACACCAAGTCAATATCTCACGGCCCTCCTATTTTTTTTTTAATTCAGATTGTTTAATAAACAACAATATATGTTATTATAAGCAGTTGCAAATATTATTATATCATTTCAAAATTTTAATACATTAATCGAAATTTTATGATTATAATTCAAATATTTAAACTTATTTAACAATAATAATTTATTTGTTACATTTGCGACTCTTCGCGGCCCCCCTGCGGATAATCCATGGCCCCCCCCTAGAGGGCCGCAGCCCACTACTTTAAGAAGCATTGTCAATACCATAGGGAAATATTATACGAGGGTAGTTGGTAAAGTAAGATTCTTTTGGCAATAAAAAAGAAATCGAGTACAGATAATGAATTTCACCAAAATCTAACCCTTTATCGTTTACCACCAAGGAAAGACTTCTAAATCATCTTTCCTTGGTTGTAAGAGCTTCAAAAACGATGAAGGGTTGATAACACAGGCGGAGGAATATTTACCGAATTACCCGAACCGTATTTTCCCTAAGCTTTAGATAAATAGTGAAATCAGAGTATTATTTTTTCACATAAATTAGTATTCAATATTCCTCGATTCGGTCTTTAATTGAGTCTAGATATATTTAATAAAACTATGTTTTTTTTGTTGGTGAGGCTAAACGCCCCATGGCCCCGGGAATCGAACCCAGGATCTCCAGCCTTTCCGGGGCATCGGTGTGATGTCCTTTGTACCAGGCCACCGGCCCCTCGACCTACCGAGGGCCTTAGGGCGCTTGACAAGACATACTTGCTAAATAAATGAATTAAGATAAGAAAAACCTCTTATGTGTTTTTTATTTAAAAACCAAGAAGTCGACAATTAAATTTAAAAATAAAAATTCAAGAGATTTTATCCTAAAGCAGCCATAATATCCAAATCGTGATTCACTTCTGAATGGTATAATTATTAATTTATGAAGGTCAAATCTTTTCCATATTTATCAAAAGCTAACTTTATAATTGATCTAGTATTATCTTATTCCGGTATCCGAATACAAAAAAGAGGAGGGGCCATCGAAGGTAGAGGGAGGGGGACGGGAGGGCCGACGACCCGGCGAAGACGTCGACGTTTGCTTCTTCACCGGTGTGTGGCGTTTTACTTTACAGAGTCTCCCTGCTCAGCGAACCTAAAACGCATTTAATTTCGTTTTAAATATGAATAGTCTGTTTATTTTCATTCAAATGAATAGCTATAGTGATAAAATGATGTGACGTAGCCAAGTGATTCACTCCTAACGAGGGAAACCACGTGTACATGCAGATGAACCGGGAATTTTGTGTCCTAAATATGGATTGGCCAAATTTACATTCCGGTAAATGATTTATTATATATTTCATCTAAACTTATTTATTTTATTCAATATTTAATAAATAGACCTTTCATTTATATATATATAGATAAAAATTTTATAAAACTGATTCATAAAGGATATTGAAATTACTTTTACTTTCATAAAAGCAAAATATTTATTAGTATTTATAATTAAATTTAAAATTTTGTAAAAAAACATTTTATTATCGCTATTCAGATTGATTTGATTGAGGAAATTTTGTGTAAAAAAAAAAAAATAAAGGTATGACCTTCATCACACGCAATTATTCATGTTTATAAAATAATTTTAATACGATTTGTTTACAAAAAAATTTTATTTCAAGAGAAAATAAAAGGATTATCTTTGACTGTCGCGATTAGATTAGCCCTCCCTCCGCCCCCGATTTACCTCTCCTCCAGGAGGGATGAACTATTCCTCTATCTCTTGCCTAAATTTTAATAATAATTTCACGTATCTTCTTTCCTCTTTGATTTTTTTTTCATATTCTATTTATTAAATTTACAGAGCAATTATATAATTAATTAAAGATAAGCTTAGGTTTAATTTCTTTCCTTTCCTAAAGATAAGATTAATTTGTGTTCTAATGTTTAGACTTCGTATTTATCATTATTACTAATACTATTACTGAATCTAGTAGTATTGATGGATTAACCTTAAAGGGATTTGATTTAAAATCACTGATTTGGGGTCCCGATCCGAGGATTCAGGGGTTCACAAATTGGGGGTATGAGGATTGTGATCATGAGTTAGCCTATATTTCTTCTACTTCCATTGTGCCCCCCTTCCCTCAACAAGTGTCAGGCCTTGCCACCGGCCGGCTGCTCCAATTCTCGGTCTATCACTTTGAAATGAAATGTCAACTCCAAAATTTGGGATTTAAGAAGAGATTACTCAGACCCCATTTTCAAAGAATTTCGCCCTCTCCTCAGACTCAAGAAACGAATACAGACTTCTGCCCTAATTCCTATATAAACCATTCATATATTCCTGCGGTTCCCAACCTGTGGCCCGCGGGCTGTTTGCTGGGCCCCGGACTTCTAAGAAAAGATAAAAATTATATATATTTATATAAAATTATACAGGGTGTCCCAGAACTCAAGAATAATCCATGAACATGAGATAGGTCAGTGTTCAAATGAAAAAAATTCTTTTTAAATAAAAGTCTCTTTTAGTTTTCGAGATGGGGACATTTTTTTGAAAATCTGGAAAATCGCTACCTTTTCCTAAATATTTAAATGCTATGGCTACAAATTTTCATATTTTAATATTCTAATTTTAGTTACGGAATCCTGAATAACACTGTTATCGATCACTATTCAGAAAATAACCGTGAGTTTTATACTTTTTGAGAAAAAAAATATTTTTGCCTGATTTATGTGTTAAAAAATTTTGATGAGCTAACTTTGACTGTTGATATCTTATAAAAATATGTAATAAACAATAATGGCAAATTATGTAAAAAAAAATTAGCGCATTTAATCAAGATTCTAAGATCAAAATCTTTTAACACATAAATCCGGCAAAAATATTTTTTTTTCTCAAAAAGTATAATACTCACGGTTATTTTCTGAATAGTGATCGATAACAGTGTTATTCAGGATTCCGTAACTAAAATCAGAATATTAAAATATGAAAATTTGTAGCCATAGCATTTAAATATTTAGGGAAAGGTAGCGATTTTCCAGATTTTCAAAAAATGTCCTCAACTCGAAAACTAAGAGACTTTTATTTAAAAAGAATTTTTTTCATTTAACACTCATTAACTGACCTATCTTCCGTTCACGGATTATCCATGAGTTCTGGGACACCCTGTATATATACACTGGGCCTCAGAGTTTTTTTTAGTGGGCCGCACATCAAAAAAGGTTGGGAACCACTGATATATTCTATAAAAAATTTACTATACCTTATGAGAATGCGTTACAAGGGCAGCCAAGGCGAAAAATAAAACAAAAATCTATTTTTTGTCGACGTTTCGAGTGCCGATCGCACTCTTCATCAGGACAAAAATGATGTCAATTCGTCAGGTCGTTTGACATCATTTTTGTCCTGATGAAGAGTGCGATCGGCACTCGAAACGTCGACAAAAAATAGATTTTTGTTTTATTTTTCGCCTTGGCTGCCCTTGTAACGCATCTTCATATCATAATATCCAGCCTTCAAGAAACAACTAGTTTACTATACCTTTTTTATAAGACATTCAAACTAATAGTAAATAAAAAGAAAATATTTCTAAATATACTTTTAACAGTTAGACATTTTGAACAAAAGTGTGTTCTGAAATAGAATTTTTATATAGATAAGAAAAAGGTGAATTTCTCCTTGAAATTGAAATATTTTTCTAACTGATTAACTTTTCAAGATAATCGACTTGTTATATTAGAAAGGCTATTTATTGATTTTGAAATGAAATTCAAAAGACCTGACCAAGTCATGTTCATAAATCTCACCCCCAAAAAAAGGGCTTGTAGACATCGATTTCTTGTCCCAAGAAGGAAACAGAAATTTCCTTCGTTCAAAAGTCATTCCCTTTTTCCAAATATCCGATGTCAGAATTTTCGGTTTGATCTACTTTTTTCCTGTTTTAATTGAATATTTATGGGAGGTTGACGATCGCTATTGTGTTGCAGACTCGGACACTTTTCAATTCAAGACATGCCTTTCCGTCTTTTGACCCCTGAATTTTTAAATCTGCTCCGGACTGATGTATCTGGATTTTAACTTATATGATATGGGTGGTGGCACTTCGGCCTCCCCCTCCAACACTGCTGGGAGGGATGAAAAGAGCCCCTTATCAAGAATGATGTAGTTAAGCAAGGGTAACTGCTGAACCTCGGATGCCAGGGGCGTATATAGAAATTTTTTTCGGGGGTGGGGGGGGCCTGTTCTCAAAAATTTTTTTTCTTTTTCGCGGAATCAAAATTTTTTCCCGTCCGCAAAAATATTTTACCTTATGAGGATGCGTTACAAGGGCAGCCAAGGCGAAAAATAAAACAAAAATCTATTTTTTTGTCGACGTTTCGAGTGCCGATCGCACTCTTCATCAGGACAAAAATAATGTCAAATCGTATTTTAGCTTTTTTTTAGAGAAGCAAAATTTTTCCCGCCCGCGGAACCAAAGTTTTTTTTTTTTCATGTGCCGTTCGCGGAACATTTCACTCTTTTGCGGAACCTGGGATTTTCGTGCTGCGGGGCCGAGCAAACATTTCGGGGGGGCGGGGGGGGGGTTTTGGGGGGGGGGGGGGTGGGGGGGGGGGGGGGGGGGTTGTTGGGGGGGGGGGAGGCCGAGACCCATTATTGTCTCTATATCCCTATAGGGCTATATGCATTTAGAAAATTTCGGGGGGAGGGGGGCGGTCCCTCCTCGCCCCCCCCCCTCCCTTATATACGCCCCTGTAGGATGGGAAACCTCTAGGTGCAAACTTGTGAAAGCTTTTATTCTACGTAGGCCTATTTATAAAAAAAAAATAATAGAGATAAACTTTTATTCATATTTTTCCTTATTTATTATTTTGTTTAATTTAGTTCATAGTGAAAAGCAGGTTAATATTTATAGATAAGAATAAATTCAAATAACCAGCAGATTTAGAGGCTCGGGGGACGTCAATGCTCGGTTTCAAGGTCACAAAAGAACGAGACAGGGGCTCTATTTATTTATTTTAATCAAATCGTTTGACAGGTTCCTATAGCCAGAAACTCCACTCCACACAAACGAGATCGAAAGTTTGACAAAAAAAAAAAAAAAAAAAAAGCTGAACTTCAACGAACCGAAAGAGGTTATTGACCTCGAAAAATAGAAACAAAAACAAAAGTCCACCTAGCACACCGCTAAATGAATATGTAATCCATTGCCTAAAAATACATGTTCACTTTTCTTATATTATTTACTTTTATTCTAATCAGTAGAGTATTATTAAATGGTTCATATAATAAATAAAAAATTCTACACACACACACCCATTTTACTTCTCATTCTTCCGAAACGTCAAAAAAAATGCCTGTAGAACGATTAGCATATATTAATCAGAATTATTTTATTACATGACTTTCTCCTTTTTTTTTAAATCATACTTTTTAAATTATTGCGCTTATTAAAAAAAAAATCTTTTTTAAGGTGTGTTTCTGTATGCACGAAATCATCTCGAGTAAATAAACGAGGATCCTGGGTAGGAAAATATATGCCCATTTAGGGAGATCTTATGAGAAAATGATGAATAAATGGTTTAATTTAAGGATTATTTTTTCCGAAAATATTTATTCCTATTGATTAGTAACACATTGTGAAAATGTGGTTTGTTTTAAAAACATCATAAGTCAAATAAATAAATAAAAGCCAAATGACCACTTCTCCCATAACTGTGGGAGATATCTACAGGTACCTGGGGGGGGGGGGGGGCAGGTACAATTCAGAACAATGGATTTTGTAAGAAATATAAACAATGCACTAGTAGAGTGGTTCCCAAATAAATTTTTCAATGACCACCTGTCGTGAACCATTGCTCTAGTAAAAATAAAAGATGAATGAACTAAATACATAAACAAACAAAATTATTTTGAAGTAAGAAAAACAAAAAGAAACCCAATTGATTGAGATCAGCCCACGGCTAACGTTTCGGTCCTAGGTTTGGACCATCATCACAACAGCCCCAGTTCTGATGATGGTCCAAAATCGGCTGTCGAAATCTCCCCTGATTACACATTTTATAACTGTTAAAAGATGGCAGCGCTTCAAGTTGTCTATGAACACCCTTTGCGCACACAGCCATGCTCCTGAAAGTCTGATATCACTAGCCAGTCAAAAACGAAGCCATTGTCAACATTTATCATCATTGCCAATCTAATACTTATACCTAAGCTTTATAAACTATGAAGAACTTAGATGAGAGACTATTAAATATTTATTATCTTGGTCAATCGCTGACTTTTAAAAACCTTCCACAACAACGCACTACCCTTTCAGGTTTATCTAATAGAGTGAGGAGGCAATGGCTAAGCCGGAGGATTACGAGATCCGAAGTCTCAACAAGGCTCGGGTTCGAATCCAGCTTGTCGCAAATAATTCAAACATTCTGCCGAAGTCTCCTGTTAGGGTAGGAAAGGAGGATAGCCCCACTGTGGTATCACAAAGGGCCTAATTGACCTAAGTGTGTTCCCTCTCTGGGAACGGCCACTTCAACCTAACCTAAAACCTATCTAATAGAGTGGTTTGGGTAACCCCCTTAAGGATTCTAATGAATCCAAACTTAAGTCGGATACACACCACTCTTCTTAATGTCGAGATCTTCCAAGTGTCGAGATGTCCCTAAGTGATCCTAAATATATAGAGCCTATTCCCATTTATAGCGACGCTTCCAACTCCTCGTGATCCTTTTCATTTCATTATTATTATATACTAGTCTCAAAGCCCGCCTTCGGGCGGGTCCATATACCTGGAAAGCTGGTATAGAGAGTAACTAACTGCCTCTCTAATTTCCAAGCCAACTTGTCGATTTTGTGTTCTCATATTGAAGAAATTTGATTATAATTAATTCTCCAAAATATTTAAAGGGGCCCTTACTAGAAGTCATCCACAACACCTTCATGAAATGGATCTTGGGTCTACAGAAAAACACTCCAACTTACATATGGAAAATGGAAATGGGAAGATGGAGCTGGAGAAATAAGATAATAGAAAAGAAACTGAAAATGATTTTGAAAATATACGAGATGCCGGAAGAAATCTGCCTAGAAGAACTGTTAAGAAGAGGGAAGAATGGCGATCTTATAAGATGGATGGCAGATATAGTGAAGATCGGAAAAGAAGAGAGGAAGACCTTTCAATAGACAAGACAATTGATAGTTTAGAAGAGGAGCTCAAATATGTATTTAAGACTAACTGGGACAGTGAGGTACAAGAGACGTGGACAAGAATTGACAACTCAACTTATAACCCGCTCTACAAACAAATGAAAAAGGACTTGGGGATAGAAGACTACCTGGCTAACAGATATTTAAGGGAAAGAGACAAAATGACATGGGCAAGAATAAGGTGTGGGAATGACTTAATGAAATTTGGGGAAAGAACTACTTGCAGGTTTTGTGAATCGACAGACGAAACACTAATACACTTAATGACATGTGAGATGATGGACCAGGAACTGACAGACGAATGGAGAGAATGGAGAAAAGGAAAATTAATAAGGAATGGACAAGACGAGAAGAAGTGGGCAAAAGAAATTATAAAGGGACTCGATATTAAATGGTGCCAATTCTGGAGAATTCTTCAAGAAGAAAGAAGACTAGAAAGATAGAGAAGTGCACTGTGATGAGACTGTAAATAAATGTAAATAACAAAAAAAAAATTTAATTAATGTATCCCAAACCCCAAACTGGGGAGGGAGGGAATCGAATAAATAAATTAAATTAAATTAAAGGGGCCCTTACACGGAGATTGAGAGTGATCAGTCCGATCGTCAGTGTTTTCTTCATTCAAGTATAATTTTACACATATCATTCAGATTTCCAATCAGAATCAAGTTCTTTTTAACTCATTCGACTGAGGGAAGCCAATTTTTCTTCTTAACTAAACTAACTTAGTTCCCTGCCACTAAGTATCAATGAAAAACAAAAAGAAAACGGCCATCAGTCCTTCAGTCTTGCCCATACACGTTCAATCAAAACGCCAAACGGCTCAAATACTGACAGTATGATTGATCGTGTAAAGTCCCCTTAAGAGATTCAAGGGGGATCCAGAGGTGTTTCTCGGGGGGGGGTAATCTGGTGTGACTCGTCGCACAGCACACTATTTTTTTTAATTTCGGTAATTTAAAAGCGCATTCTGTATTTGTTTGCCAGAATATAAATACACATCAAATTTTTAAGTATTAATTTTAAAAATTTTACATTAAAAATAAATTTTTTTGCGAAAAAAGGTATTATTACTACGTTACTTCCTGGTTCATGTACTATATGTTTTCTTAATTTCAAATAGATTCATTGGAAATTGTGGATTTCTATAGAAGATAGATAACAAAGAATATTCTCTTGTTGTTTCAGATCTCGATTGCCCTCCACTCGGACCAGAAGATGAAATTCTCCAACAAATATCAAATGGCTTTGAAGTAATTTTCACTTGATTATTTTTAAATTTTATGATTTTCTTTCTAACTAATTTTTAATTCTTCTAGATTCCAATGCTCCTCGATGAAGACACCTCACAAACAAATAGCAGCGGAAGCGGGAGTGGAAGTGACCAAGGAAGTTTATTTCTTGACACTTTCATTGACCCCATGTATAGTATGATGGATGAATTTATAGATCCTCTACGTGTCTGGGAGAACGATGGATCCAACTTAGCACCCTTTCCTGGTTAGTAACATAAAAGAAATCAATTAAAAAAAAAAGAGAATCTAATTTTCTTTTATTATTTATAGAATGTCTGATAAAAGAGGAAGTGGATATGGAAACATCATCTGCTTCTCCAGCACCATCCAGTGAGAGTTCAGATAATTGGTCGCAACCTCCAGCTTCAGAATCCAAAGTAATTTCTAAAAAAAAAAAAAAAAAATAATTACCTTTATCAACAAATTCTTATAAATAATTTTTTTTCTTCAGTTCGGACTGGAAACACCACCTATCTCTCCCCCATCTCAACCCTCTTCGTCATCATCATCATCGGACAATAGTCCGCCAACGACACCTTCACCAACTTCAAATTCAACAATACTATCTCCAACTTCAAATGGGATACCACTTGGAACTTCCTCTAATCCAATCATGGTTGTTTCTCCGATCAATCTAATGCCTATAAATTCAAATACTAAATCAGATGCTCCGGCTTCCTCCCTTGTTCACAGTGAGTATAACATGAATAATTAATAATTCACAAGTTAAATTCGAAACAAATCTATCTAAAGCTCAACAAAATTTTATTTCAAAAACAGCTGCATTAATAAAATTAAAAGTGAAATTTTTAAAGAAATGTTTTTAAGGCTTTTTTTTTTTTTTTTTAAACATTCACACTTTTTTCTCATTCACACTCACATTCACAGTCCTTTCGGCAACTTAGGCCATTTAAGACTTTGACGATAACCGTTATATATGAAAATATCTATTGTGGTTCCAGGCATTCTTATTTAAGCCATTTGGTATCCAAATGGCTTAAATAAAATCATCGGACTGCCTGGGTCCGAACCCGCGACGTTTGGTATAGGAGGTAGGCACGCTACCTACTACGCCAGACCCGGGGGCGTTTTTAAGGCTTAAATTTGATGAGATTCGATTACTACGTAGAGTTGCATTACATCTAGTTTTCAAACTCCCTAGTTGAAAAAATTATCCAACATTGCTGAGTTGGGAGATAGTCTAGGTCTTTTATCTAGTGTGTTCCTCTCTAGGAATCAGGGGCGTATATAGAAATTTTTTTCGGGGGGGGGGGGGGCCTGAACTCAAACATTTTTCTGGGGAAAATTTTTTTTTAAAGAAACTAAATTTTTTTCACACGAAATTTTTTGGGAATATTTTTTCTTTTGGGAACCAAATATTTCCATCCTGCGGAAAAATTTGGTGCGCTGATGTCTGTATATCCCTATATATGTATATGTGTTTGGGAAATTTCGGAGGGGGGGGCGGGCCCCCTCGGCCCCCCTTATATACGCCCCTGCTAGGAATATGTTTAAATCTTTATACTAATGGAATTTCTTATCTGTGCATCCCTAATTTTTCTCTGCAAATTTTGAGGAATTTTTTTTTATAACAAAAGAAAACGAGACAAATATGTCTACTTTAAAAAAATTTCCGAAAACAAATGGATGAGAATCTTAAGTTTATATTTATTTTATCATCACTCTTAAGCGGCCTATACCCACACAGTTTAACTGCGCAGGATAACAGCCTGAGCAAAAGTTTCTACTTTTGCACAGATTAACTGCGCAGTTTCCTCAGTTTATCGTACAGTTTCTGCAGTTCTTCTGTGTCGCTGTAGCGTGTTATCCACAAAATTTAAAGAACGGGAATAGTGTAACTTATTTTAATAAAATATGAATCACCAGATTGTTGGTATGGTAGTTGTGGCTGTTGAGTTGTATTAAGGAGGGGTTGGGGGGAGAGAGAGGCACAAAAAAAAAAAAAAAAAAAAAAATTTTAAAAAAAAAAAATTTCCCCCCCTCCCCCCCCCCTAAATATGAATATTACTGTTTCTTAATCATCAAAAAAGATGCCTTTCTTAGTTTCATCGAGGCCCATCATAATTTGCCCGAATTGTGGGACCCATTGCATATTCAAATCGCATAAAAAAGGGGACGGGATTTTAAGTACAGTGAGGGACAATATTAAGTCACACCAGGGCGTATTCAGGGGGGCAGGGGGCCGGGCCCCCCCCAAAGCCTTCTCCAAAACAAAAAAATACCTATTGTTTTCCCTAATGATTTTTTTTTTTTTTAATAGTTATTTTATTAACTCTCATAGATTCTAAAATCTAAAAAAAAAAACTTATAAATAATTGAAAAAATCTCTAATATATACGAATTTTGTATTAAAATAATTTTTTATTTCAAGAAAAAAATTTTTATTTTATTTGTTTTTATTTCTCTTTAAAATTTGTCCACTTTAAGTTTCTTGGAGAAGGGGGGGGTTCTCCCCCCCCCGGGTGTTCATAAAACTTTTGCCCCCCCCCCAAGCAGAAATCCTGGCTACGCTACTGAGTCACATCCATGACTTTTCTACATGTGATTATATCATTGTTTTTAAAAAAAATATTACATATTTTTTAATTGAAACTTTCATGGTTCAAACTTAGAAAATTTTCATTTTCTTTTATAAAAACTATGAAATAATCACAAGTAGAAAACGCATGGGTGGGACTAATATTGCCCTCACTGTACATCACATGGCTGCTCTTCTTTTTCTAACCAACTTTAGAGAGAGAGATTTTCGGAGAATATTTCGTTCACACTGCAGGAAAAAACTGAGGGAACTGAGAGCAAAACTGATGGGAAAACTGAAGTAGTCCACACACCTTCGGTTCAGATATCTGTACTGTTTTTACTCAGTTTTTTGCACAAGAAAACAGCGCTGTAAAACTGTGTGAATATGGGTCGCTTTAGATTTCTATTTTTTCGCTGTTATAGAAAAGAATACTTATTAAAAAAGATAAGAAATTTTGGTCAAGGACAGGAAAATTATTATGTAAATCATAATTCTGAAACTAATAATATATTTGTTTGTTTTAATTTCAGTGCCATTTCCTTCTACAAGTACCACTCGATCTCCTATTAAACGAATTAAAATCATTCCGAAACCAGAAACAGGATTAAATAGTCAACAGCCACCATTAAACCAACAGGCACAAATTCCTAATCCTAATACCAATGACAACACCAAATCATCAGCCTCAACCAGAACTATAGTCCTTTCACCTCAAGATTTTGCCGCTCTAACTCAACAAGTCAAACGAAACCCCGTCGCAGCGCCCACGATTAAAATTCAGACCGTGCCACCAAATCCACCTGCTCCAAACAAATCCAATGTCTCAAAAGTGTCTCCAATAACAGTTATCAAAACGGAACGCTTAGTATCTACGCCAACGCCAAAGGTGGCTTTAGCTCCACCACAAACTCCTCTCCCTCTTCCGGCAACAGGCTCAGGGAGGAAACAAGAATTAGAGGTTCGCTAATATAACTTGCTATTTAAATTAATTTGATTATTTTTTAAATAATTTTTTTCTCTAATATAGATAAAAGCAATTAAACGTCAACAACGAATGATTAAAAATCGGGAATCTGCTTGTCTTTCAAGAAAGAAAAAGAAGGAATATGTGACTTCTCTTGAAAATCAAATTACTGAATTACACAAAGAAAATATCCAAATAAAATTGGTAAATTTTATTAATATTAATAGAATAAAAAATAAAATAATAAAAGATGATTTTTCAAAATTTTAGGAAAATATTGCCCTAAAAGAAAGACTGAAATTATATGAAGAAAATGCATCTTGGAAAAGGCCCTCTTTACAAGCAAGGAAAACGACAGTTGTGCTTGTGGTCCTTCTCGTGGTCTCTTTTAATCTTGGTTACAGGTATATTCAAAATTATTCATTAAATTACCAAAGTTGATATTGAATAGAAATACTTTTGTAGTTTCGGGAAAACCGTGGTTTGTTTGTATAAGATACTTAAGATTTGATACTTGTGTGATATTTTGCCGCCCTTATAGTTATACCGCCTTTTTTTTTTAAAATTATTTAGAACAATAATTATTTACCACCCCTCTGAAGGGGGAGAGTATCAAAATTTAATCCTTTTTTAGAACCTAATCATAAAAACTCCGCCAGCTAAAAGGGTATAAGAGCAAATTTTTTGTTTTAATGGTAATGGCGTTCATTCCCAGGGGCGGGGGAAATGGGAAAGGTTATTGGTATATACATTTCTAAAGCCTGTCTAATCAAATTTTATAGATTGTATTTGACTAAATGATGCTTCGAATATCTTAAATTTCGAAAGTTTGTTATTATTAGTTTATAGCAAGCATCGTGTAGCTGAACTTAGCATAGTTTTAGTTAAAAATTCGAGTTGGAACATTTTCCCTTAGTTGTTGAACATATGCCAGAGTCAGTGGCGCAACCAGGATTTGCTCCTGGGGGGGGGGTGGGGGGGCTGATCTCAAAAAATTTTTCTGTGAAAATTTTTTTTTTTCGCCCCGCGGGGAAATTTTTCCCTGTCCGTAAAAATATTTTACCTTTTTTTAGAGAGGCTAAATTTTTGCCGCCCGCGGAACCAAATTTTTTCACTCCTGGGGGGGGGGGGGGGTTAAAACCCTACCCCCCCCCCCTGGGTTGCGCCAGTGGCCAGAGTCAAAGGAAGTCTCAAACATTCGAAGGAGTCGATTTATTTGATTTAGAACATGACATCCGCCGACTGAGATCGCAATGCGTTACGTCCGGGGTCGATTTTAAAAAATGAATATAATTTAGATCAGTTTATTAAAATAAATAACTAAACCTAATTTTTTTTTTCTAACTTCTAATATTAATATTGTATATTTATATAGTATGTATAGGCCTATAATCTGCCGGATCTTTTGACTCAATTTTTGAATCAAAAGTTTGATTGTTCGATAATTTATAAAGCGATCTAAAAATGTTTATTAAAGCTTTTGTGGTTTGTGTTATTATTATTATTATTATTATGGAAGTATTTAATTATAGACTACATTTTGTATTAATTATTTGAAGGAGGTATATAGCTGAGTGTTGATAATCAAATAGGAAGAATAAAATGAGCTGCTTGCTCATTTTATTCTTCCTATTTGATTAATTATTTATTAAAAATATAAATACTATACAACGTTTCGATTGCTTATTCTACAGTACAACGTTTCGACTTCTTATTCTACAGTCGAAACGTTGTACAGTATTCATATTTTTAATAAATAATTAATACAAATTGTATAATTAACAAATCCCATAATAACGATCTAATAATCTTTATGCAACTTACGGTCTTTATTTTTTTCTTATTGATTATTTTTTTATTTCCTTTTTTATTTTAAATAATCAAATCTACATTTTAGCGCCCTTTGGACAAACAAAAATGGCCTAAATTGGCCAGAAAGGGATTCCAAAGTATTTTCAAGTCGACCCTCTGTGGTTGGCAGCTCCTCTTCTCAAAACACCAAATCAATTGCATCTGACGCTTCTGCATCTTCATCAGACGCAGACGCTCATATTACTCGAGCGTTGCTTTGGTCTCCGCCATCAGCTGAAGAGGATTATGACGATTCAATAGCCAATGCCACCCAATCTTTGACTTGTCCTGTCCTTATTAATCAAACCGAGTCTATACGGTAAATTTTAATTTGGAAATTAATTTTAAAGAGCGAGTGAAGAAATTAATGGTTTTTTTTTTTTATTTTAAGATTGGATTCTGAGCTTCGTCGTTGGATTGGAGTTGATAATAAAACAACAGGGATTTCAAGGCAGCTTTTGGTACCTTCATCGAATACACCTTCGGCTTCTTCATTATTCGTACCCAGGCTTAGAAAACGACCTCGTTTGTAAGTTAGAATTAGTCCTATTTATTTTCTTCCTAACCAGTAAGATTTGCATATACAGTATATATTTAATTTTCGGTTTAATTGCATTGATTCTATTTTCACTAGTTGTAAAAAGTTCAATATTTATATTAGTTGATTGATTTCCGAATGCTTAACACATTCCATCTTTAGTGCCTCAAATTTATAAATGTGAAACATTATAAATAATTTTAAAATACGATTTGAGAGGCCCTTCTATGGACAACGTTTCGATGATCGAGTCGCTGAGAAAAATTTATATTTTTATATATAGACCCCTAATAGAAAAAAAGATATATACAGAATGTATATATTGTTTTATAATAATTTAATTGAGCCACCCAGGGTCGCAGACAAACTTGACGGGTCCCGGGGCTACATAATAATACCCCCCCCCCCCACACCCTTAAAAGTTTTTTTAGTATGTAGAAGGCTATTTTGGCTTTCATGCCAACAATTTTTTACAGTTTTTGACAACATTTTTGAAACCGTTATACATAGATTTAAATAAAAAAGTTATTTAAAAATTTTTCAAAATTTCCTAAACATAGGCTTACCATAATTTATCCGGACAGCCGACTACCGGAGGGGGTCTGGAGGTATGGAAATTTTTTTTTGAAAATTACACTGAAATCTGCTGTTTTAGCTAACCTGAGACGTGTAAAATATTATCAAACTTTCTTTGAGCTTAAAGGGCCCAGGCCCCCTCAGAAAAAAAATTTAAAAAAATATGATTTTTTTAAATTAAAATTTTAAGATTTGAGCCCGGGCCCTTTCAGGAAAAAATTCCAAGAAAATGATTTTTTTTTATTGAGATTTTAAGGGCCCGGGCCCCTTGAGGAAAAAAATTCCAAGAAAATGATTTTTTTAATTGAAATTTTAAGATTTGAGCTTTAAGGGCCCGGGCCCCTTGAGGAAAAAATTCCAAGAAAATGATTTTTTTTTTTTTTAACAAGACATGTGAGTGTTCTTTATTGATGAGGCCAAACATCCCATGGCCCCCGGGAATCGAACCCAGGATCTCCGCCTTTCCGGGGCATAGGCGTGCTATCCATTGCACCAGGCCACCGGACCCTCGACCTGCACCAATAAAACTCACTTCCCCTTATATGCAGTTAGTCGCGCAAGTTACTAACTCGTAACGAATAGGTGAAAAACTTTAAAGAAAAATTTTCCACCTATTTTTTTTATTGAGATTTTAAGGGCCCGGGCCCCTTGAGGAAAAAAATTCCAAGAAAATGATTTTTTTTAATTGAAATTTTAAGATTTGAGCTTTAAGGGCCCGGGCCCCTTGAGGAAAAAAATTCCAAGAAAATGATTTTTTTTAATTGAAATTTTAAGATTTGAGCTTTAAGGGCCCGGGCCCCTTGAGGAAAAAAATTCCAAGAAAATGATTTTTTTATTGAAATTTTAACCATGAAAATTATTTTTTATTAGAATTTTAAGGTTGGAACGCAAAGGTCCAGGGCCCCTCAGAGGGCCCGGGCCCCGGGGATATAGCCCCCTCTGCCCCCCCCCCCCTGTGTGCCGCTCTGGAGCCACCCCTTAGTCATAAACAGTTAATTTTTCATAATAATAAAATAATTTTTTTATTGAATAGAGGGAGGAAGAAGACGTCACCTTCTGTTAACGCAATTGAACTTTATCAATCACGATCTCAATATACCCAATATGCCGCATTCTTTGATGCACTCCATCGTCGAGATGACACCTTCTACGTGGTATCTTTTTCTGGAGATCATCTGCTTTTGCCTGCCTTGGCACATAATAAAACTCTACGGCCAAAAATGGCTCTCGTACTTCCTGCTTTACCACTCAATGGCAAGTGATTTTATTTAAATTAAATTCATATTATTTAAGGCCCTTCAGGAAGCAAGCTATTATTTGCCGATAAGATGGCGTTAAGGGTCTTAAAAAAAGCCTATCTATTACGAAAAATTGCCAACAGATGGCGGGGCGGTAGGGCTATATTTAATCTCATGTATTTGTTTAATTTTCGTTGATCTTTAAATAATGAATAATTTATAAACATTATTATATATCATTTATAACAGCATAAAAATATATAGGCTTATAAGTGATCTGATAATGCCGGCTGTTAGACTAGCCTGCCATCTTTTGCAAGAGTGCTCAACTATTTGGCCGTTAATTTTTAAATAAATAAGAAATTTATTTCGTTCCCACTTTATTTAATTATTATAGGTATTAAATAAAAATAAACTAAATTTTTATTTAAACATTTCAGAATCGATGTCTTCATCATCAAATGATCAAATTACAATGATGCAAATCGATTGTGAAGTAATTAATACCCAAATGGTGCAACTTAAAGAAGTTGATGTTCCTGAACATCTGCTGCGACATCGCAACTCTTCTACGGCTCCCGATCGAAGCCCTCGGTCTTCGACAACGAAATCGCCAGAGACTAGATCGGGACCTTCAACAAAACCGACGTATCCACCTCGATATCGACCCTACTTTGTAAAAGATGAGGCTCAAGTTATGCAAGATCCGGATCAAATTCTTTATACCGATGGAGCAAGGAAATATCTCGATAAAAAACACCCTTAAAAAGGTAAGATATTAGTTGAAAATTTTAGCACAAAAACTGTGAAGCAATTGTGAAATAATGGGAATTTCGCAGAAAGAAATCAAAGAAATGCCGTCCTACAAGTCAGTATGTCTTTGACAGCAAAAGAGAAATGCACAATTCGATAATTGCAACGGAAATTGAAATTTGTGCTAGAATTTTTAAATTCCAATTTAGAAATGAGTTTCAGTCACGATTTTATGATAGGATAAATATTAAATTTAGAGGTAGATTTAATATTTGACATCACTGGTATATATTAAGAATTTTCACAAAAAGAAGTGCAAATAGAGTTGAGGAAAAATTTTCCTTAGGATTTATTTTATTTTAAAACTAGTGCAATTGTAAATAAAATTTTTTGAGTTATCAATTTGAAATATTTATCAGTCTTCCTGAATTATTTATTTTCATAAAAATTTAAAAGATTTGTTAAAAGTATTTTAGAAAATTTTATTTTAAAGCTTTGAGAAAAAAAAAAATAGTGAATAAATTTTAATAATTAGTGATTTTAAAAAGTTTTAATATTGTAGAAAAATAATCAATCAATGACATAGATAGTTGAATAGCTAAAATGAATAAAAAGGATAGACTACCTATTAAAAAAAAGATAAAAATTTGTAAAGATGATGTACCAAATAATGATGCAAGCTAAATTATGTTCCTAATAGTTTCATATCTCTATTTAATTTTTGGTACCATTTGTTCAAGTCTTTTCTTTTACTCTTCACAAGCAAGAGAATTTGTCGTTATTGATTTTATAAATAAAAAAACAAAACAGCCCAAGCAAAGATATTTTTCGGCTGTTTCTTAAAAAGTACAAAGTTTATATCAAACGATAAGTGAAATTTTTTTTTTTTTTTTAGAAGTAACTAAAATGCTTTCGAAACAATTTTTTCTGCTTTGTTTTTTTTTTTGTGTATTTTTTTTTTTTTTTAATATTCAGAGTCATTTCTAAAATGTAAAAAAATTATGAATTTTATTGGGCATTGTTTAAAAAAGCAGTTAATTAAAATATTTAAATAGGTCATCTGTTAATCCCCAGAACCTTGTCTAAATATTTTATTTAGTGATAATATTACCTGACTGTAAATAAATTATTTTTATTAAAATCATTATTAATTATATATATTTGATTAGTATTTATTAAGCCGTGTATACCCTTGAGCATATGAGCTAAATCCGAGAGTTGTCGCTACTCGGTTCGTTCTCATTGTTCGCGATTGGAGTCGGGCCCCGAACAATATTAATATAAAGACAAGGCACTGCATCTACACACCACCGATCGGGTTCCCTGTTCGGCCCGAGGGAGGTCAGACTTTATGGTACATTGCTGTTGCGGGGCGCAAGCGTTTTCCCCTCCCCCCGTCCTCTCGGCTCATTTATTCGGGGCGAATGCTCAAGTGTGTACGCGGCTTTAAGAGCACATTAAGCATACATTTTAATTATTTATAATATAGCTCTGGTATTCGCAGCCGACATTTGGAGTCCAAATGTCATCAGGAACAGTGTATACCAACATATCAGAATATTCTGTTTCTCTCAAGGAGGCTCATGGCTAATCGGATAACCTGCGGATTACGACTCAGTTGCTATTCAATTCGGGTTCAAATCTCACTTGCCGTGAAAATTTTCAAACATTGCCAATGTCTCTTCCGTATCTCTGTAATTGGAATTAATCTCTGTTGAGAGATAGGAAAATTAAAAAAAAAAACTATTTGTGGCGTTATAAAAAATATTTTAGTTTTTTTTTTTTATTTTTTCAGAGGTTTGTAATGATCACATTTCGTCTAAAAAATTTAAAATTCTAAAGTTCTACTAAATTTTCATTTGATGTACAAAAATTTTCAAACGCTTAGGGGCCATCCATAAATTACGTCACACGAATTTCAAGACTTTTTAACCCCTCCCCCCGTCCTTGTCACCTATTGTCACATTTTTAAAAATCCCCCTCCCTCCTGATGTGACGTCACACATTTTCCAATTTTATCAATAATAGACACCTAATTATGCTAATTATAATATTAAGAAATAATCTCATAGCGAGAGTGCTTAAGTATTAAAAAATAAAGATTGCGTTCGTAAATATTAAAAAATTTTTTTGTTCACCTATAAATTTCGCGTTTGGGCATCTCGGATTTTGAAATGTGACGTCACAAAGTTTTTCACCCCCCTACCCCTTGTCACATAATGTCACATTCTGGTGATACCCTCCCCCCTTTTAGGTGTGACGTAATTAATGGATGGCCACTTATGTCCTTTTGTACGTAATTATCCACGTAAACAAATAAATGTGGTGATTTAATGCCAATTCCTTTTTTTTTTTTTTTTTTTAAGGTCCTTCTCGGCATCTAAGGCCATTTAGACCCCATCCCTATTTATTTCAAATGATTTGTAGTCAAATCAAATGAAATAAATTTTTCTCGCTTGGGATGGGAAGCGAACCCGGGACTCCGGTGCGAGAAGCTAATGTCTTCTCACTGAGCCACGGCTCCCGGGCATGCCAATTCCTTCTACTATTGGAAAAAAAACATATTATACTTTAATCACAGAGAATATAATTTTTATATATATATTTATAAAAAAAAAAGACACAACCAGGATGTGATTCTTTTTAAGCTGCAACAGGGGGACAGCAATTTGACCCAAAATAGCGGCTGCGAATACTCATCTTTATAGAGCCTTATTTATTTTTCACAAAAATTAATTATTTTGAAATGCATATAAATCAAATATATATATATATATTTAGGTGTGGGGATGCCCACACATTATTGGCATCACTCAGTAGAGAACAACACAATTAATATATATATATTTTTTAAATATAATTAGTTTATCAGTTTAAAAACAAAAAAAAAGACGAAAGATGAATCAAATTTTAAAAATAAATAAAAGCCTCAAAGGCAAATATAATTCTAGTCGTATAAAGAATAATTTAATATGGTTTGCATTTATTTTGTAAGATAAATTTATATTAAGTTAGAAATTGAATTTACATTATATGTGATTGACATTTCATGTTATTAGTTTAGTTTTTTTTTTTTTTTTACATTGATTTTATTGAAGAAATATATAATTTTTATTTTAATAAAAATACTTATAAATGATTATATAGCAAAATAAAGATTGAGATTTATCTATTAGTCTTTAAATTACGTTTTTTTATTGGACCATTGATTAGGATAATTAAAAAAAGATTTGGTTCGAGAAACAGGAAAAGGCTTCTTCCCTCTCCTGTTCCCAATTTATTGCACATGCTCCTTATATAAAACAAAATTGTATTTGATACCCGCTCAGTTCCACCTGCTGAGGGGTTTACAAAGATAATAAAAAAATATATATATATATATATTGACCTTACCTGTTATTATTATATTTATATGTTCAATATTTTTTCTTGCCGCCACCGTATATTGGTAAAAATTTATTAATTATTTAAGCCAAAAAATCAATTCAATATCGATAGTGTTTCTCAAAGTGTAGATTTTAATTAAAGTGATGTGATAAATATTGTAACATCCAAGAAACTCTTAATTCGACCTCAATTTGTTGCAAATTTCGTTCGAATTCGAAGCTATTCCTAGTTTCTATTGAACAAACGTTGTCTTTTTTTTTTAAATTACTTTGTTATTTAATTCTTTGTGTCCTCTTTGTGAAATAATAGCAGACTTATCGGAAATCAAATATAATAATTGGCAACCTTTTGAAAACACCCTGAGAAACAAAGCATATCATCTCAAATCCAGGTGCCGCATCATTATTTAAGATCAGGTGTAGATGAGCCTAAATAACATCTCAAATCAGCAATAGTTGAACGTATAAGTTTCGCCCTGATTGTTTTCTTTCCTAATCTCTGGTGAGCCGCATAACGATGACACCCACCAAAGGAAAAATAATAATCTCCTCCAAGTCGCCCGGTAATCCAAAGTACATCAATTGGAGGAACCGCAGATCCGTCCGAAACCTGGAAATTTTTAGTTTACATTTCTTATTATTAGGAATGAAAGTTGGAAGAAAATGCAGCCAAAATTTTTTCTTTAAAAATATATATTTCAACAGCTGACGTTTCGGCTTTGGTCAAAGCCATCCTCGGAGCTGCTGTTGGTCATCATATATATAGTTATATCCTAAATTAATTTTAATACCTGATACAATTCAAAATATATGTATATGATGACCAACAGCGGCTCCGAGGATGGCTTTGACCAAAGCCGAAAAGTCAGCTGTTGAAATATATATTTTTAAAGAAAAAGTTTTGGCTGCATTTTCTTCCAACTTTCATTCCTAATACAAATTCCACCAGCCATAAAATATCATTATACTAATTTATTATATTTTCGAACTAATTGAGAAGGATGAAGATAAACAAAAATCTGGGGACGATTTTCAGGCCAAATAAATTGTCCTCCAGATTTTTATTTATCTTCATCCTTCTCAATAATATCCGCCAGGCTGTCCCCTATCTTCATCTTTCGAACTAAACTCATTTAAGTATACATTAGACATATTGAAATATTTTCTAGATAAAATCAAACTAAGAATTATTTTCCCAATCCCTAATTGGTGGTGATCGTTTAATATACAGAAGGTATTCTCTATCATTTCTTAATTCCACTTACAATTATTTAATAATTTGTAAAAAAAAAAAATTAATTTTCTTGCCTGAAGAGTGTCCATAAGGGATTGCACTTTGGCGTCGTCTAGTTCGCTGACCAGGGGTCGTAATATTACATCGATTGGCATCTCATGGATCTCAGCTACCGAATCCGAGTGAATGCTCTGGATTTGATGATTGTCATCATTCATGCTTGCGAAGTTCTTTGCGAGAGCAGTTTTGGATTTATCAAAGGTGCGTCCTTCTCTTAATATTTGACCAACTCGATTCCACATAAAATTCGACTTCGAACTCTGGCCTGATGCCAACAAACAAACAACGGGGACTTGGTAAATTACAATAATAATCAAAAAATTAATAAATAAATTATGTTATCAGTTAAAAGAAAAGAGGGAAAGGAATTTATAAAAAATGATGATAACGAGGAAGTGACCCTGGAAAAAAATCCTAGGTTTATACTCGTATTAATATTAAGAATGATTAATGTAATAAATGACAAGATTTGGTCAGAAAGGAAATGACTGCGTCACCTCTAAGTGTTTATATACTTTTTATTGATTGTTTAAAAGTAAACGTTGCATGATAATTGAATTCCCCAAGGAAAATAAGTAAGGATTAGGGGCATTCTAAAGAAAAGAGAAAAATTAAAAATTATCCTCTAAAGAAAATGATAATACAAATGAGTTCTTTATTATTTTTATAAATTCCGGGAATAAGAAGTAAATTCTTACTGAAGAGAAATGAAGGTCATCAAAATTGCACCCCCGCTGTTGAAGCGCTCTAAACAATAAAAAAAAAAAAAATTGCACCCCCCCTCCTACTTTACCATTTTCGAACTTATCGGAAATAAATTTAAGATTTGAAAAAAAAAAAACTAGACCTACCTATTATCTCATTCAATTCTGAATAATATGTTAAAGATTGGATCAAGAAAATAAGTAGGATAAAAATCATTTGGTTTTCTATTAGTCGACTTAAAAAAAAATTCTCCCATTTAAAAATGGAGAGGAAATAGATAAGCCTCAACGACATGCAGGCTGGCGAGAATTCCTTCATGATTTTGCAAAATGGCTCCTCCAAATTTGAAAATATTTGTTTAACATCAAAAATTTAAGATGCCCTTGGCCAATTGAAATTATTTTTTGTTCTATAACATCTAATTTATTGTTAAAAAGTAAATATTCCAATGATAGGGCCTTTATTTGTTTTTATTGTTTTTTTATGGCATGTTTGGCATCTGAGGCCATTATTGCGTTCTTATGGTTCTTTAGTTAAGACTTCTGGACATATTGTTAACTAAATTGTCACTAATACATGACAATTGATGACATCATACATGATAATTGAATATTCAATTTGTTTTTAATTTTTTTTTTTTTTTTTATTCATTCATTTCTTTGACCTCATTTGATTGTTAAAATTATTTTTATACCCGTATCCACATAAGCAAAAAATATTAAATAAATTTTTTAATAAAATTAATTGTGAAAAATATTGTTATGTTATTATGGTAAGAAAAAAGATCCCTGATTCTTATATTAGATTTATAAATAAACTAATATATAAGAAAACCTTTACGCTGTTGAGCTTCTTATCAAGGGTTTGGGTCACATGATATTTGACCTCCATGCAAATCAGCTGTTGGCTTTTTCTCTGAATAAATTATTATTATGTGTTTCAATATACTGTATATAATAATAAATAACCAAAACATATGTTTTAATAAAAAGGGAATTAATAAATTTTTATATTTCAAATAAATTTTCAAAAAAAAAAAATAAAAAATAAAAAAAGGTAACTCAAAAACAAGTATCGATAAGTTCCATTTTTGATTGATAGATGGCAAAGGGGATTGTATAATTTTTGTCACAATTACGAATTAATAAATTGAATATAAAATATTTAGAAATTGAATTTTAATTGGTCTATGAATATATATTTCCTTTATGCCTGACGTTTTTATTTCCCCCCAAAAGCCTAAAAGCGCCTCCCCCCCCATCTCATTCTGACCCGGCCGCAAAATGGCGCCGAGCTCCTTTGAACTCGTGTTCATTTTTATATTGTTATTATTACCTTTTATTTATGAAACAAGTAAAACGTTTAGATATTATTTTAAGTTTTTTGTTTATTATGGTTTCGTGATGTCGACAGCTGTCTGGGTGATCCCGATCATGATGTGTCGACCCAGAGAAGTCAAAAATCTCCTGTAAATATTAAAATTTGACATATTAAAAATTATAATTATTATTTTTTTTTAAATAAATAATTTTATAATCTATCTATTATTTCTTTAATCTTGCATTATATTTAATATTTGCGTTTGGTGATTTGAAAACCTCAGAGGATTCTTTCAAATTTTGCAAAATTCAATGTTATTGTCAAGAATCAAAACAAATCATAAATATTCATATAATCCAACAATAAAAGACTGACTTGACAATCGATAATTTTGATGTTATTTTTAAGAAAACCTTTTGGATATTTCTAGAAAATAAAATTCCTGTCCTTAACTTGATTTTATATAAAACAGCATATGACATTTGGATTATTTTGATTTTTTTTTTTTTTTTTTTAATTGAATAATTTATAATTTTTTTTATTTTTCCTCAATAATAGATTGGCTTCAGCAATCTGCAGACACATTTCTGGCTTAATTGGTCTTAAATGGGAACTAAGAGGACAGGAACATTTGGCAAAAGAACAAGCATGCATCATTGTAGCAAACCATCAGAGTTCCTTGGATATTTTGGGTAAGATTACCTATTTTAAATAAATAAATAATAAACTAAAATTTAAATGGCGAATTTAATATGTCAGAATAGAATCAAGCTTTTGGGTTTGGAAACAAATCGTCGATCATAGAGGGGAAGGATGCCACTTTGTTGGAACTTAATATTAAAACACAAATTTGAGGAAAAATGATTCAGGGTGGTTTAAATTTTTTATTTATTCAATTAATGGAGAAAAACTTGCATAGATAGTTATACAATTTAATATTTATTAATTCAAATAGCCGACATAAGATAGGGTGCCGCCAGGGTGCTGACTAAAATAGGATTCTGAGTGAATTCAAATAGCCAAATGCCGTGCTGTGGTCCTGTAGTTAGGGCATACTGAGTTGCAATCGGTGGATCCGTGGATCGACTACCGGCAGCATCCTAACTTTTGTCGGCTATTTGAATTAATAAATATTAAATTGTATAAATTTCCCTCCCAGCCAACAAACGGGATGTACTCGTATTTAATTATCTTAAATATTATCTATTTATATAATTCGCTAATGTCCGTCTGTCTGTCTATCTCGCTCTATTTAGGCAACTTCCCGTTGGAATTTTGAAATGAAATTTTATATGCATAAAGAGGACTTTCTCGGGATTACAGGAAAATTATTTTCATCCCAAAATTCCTATAACTTTTTGAGTTATTAATTCTTAAAGTTACGATTTCTCCCATAGGAAATGTATAGAGAAATATTATATTTATGTAGGGCCTATTCTTTTCATTTGTGTATTCCATGAATGTAAACAAATGCTCAAGCAGGCACTGAATTGGAATGGAATAATAATAATTTTCTTTTCATAATTAAGAAGAAAAGGCGAGGGTCCGCCGCAGGCGGGCCCGAGCCAGCTGAGGGGTGTCCAGGGGGCGGAGCCCCCCTGTAGTCATTGACAAAGTTTTAGTAGGAGAGAAAAGTAAACCTTGTCCCTTTTTTTTGTTTTGTAGGTATGTTTGACATTTGGCCAATAATGGAAAAGTGCACGGTGGTTGCAAAAAAAGAACTTTTCTATGCCTGGCCGTTTGGTTTGGCTGCTTGGCTTTGTGGTCTCGTTTTCATCGATAGATTAAATTCAGACAAAGCGCGAGAGGTCATCAATAAAGCCACACTTCAAATTAAGGAAAAAAAAGTAAGCAACTCACATTTTAACTATAAAATTATTTATTTCTATTAAATTTTTTTTTCTTTGCACAAAATATCATTTTAAAATAAAAAAAAATTTCTTTTGTTTATTTAATTTAGTTTCTTTAAAAAAAGAGAATATTTTTTTTCTTCTATTTCTTTGTAAATAGATATTCAATTCATTTTACTTTGCAGCTGGCAGTTAAAAGTCTGAAAATCGAGAGATAACTTTTTTGCACACAAAAGTGAAAAACAGCAAATCCGAACGAGTATTTATTTGTACGTATTTTTTATTTACCATTTTGTCCTTCTTTTTTGTCATTGGAAGCTCGTGAGCTTGGGTAGCCTGGTCTCTTCTCGGCTCTTCTGCTTCGCGCTCAGGGCGAAGGCTCTTCTCTTTTAGCTTCACCATTAACCCATTTGCTTTTAAACTCTGTTTACATTCTCTATAATAAATGTATTTAAAATTCTGTTAAGTGGCTGTAAAATAAAGAATTTAAAAAAACGAGGATTCAGACAATAGAAATGAAATAAGTAAAGGGCTCTTTGGAAGATAGTCATAAGCCACAATACATTAGTTTTGAGATATCGACAAAAAAAAAAACTAGACTATTATAAGGAATTTTTTAATGAGGTTTTTATTTTTTTAATGAATTATATTCATAGGGGATTACTGGGACAGAAAGTTAATTTTTTTAATGACTTATTAAAAAATTATCATAATTAATTCTTTTGTTATCAAGCAAATACAAAAAAACAATCTGTCCCAATAATTTTTAATGGGGGGTTTGGGGTTTTATTTATTTCACTGGTTTGGTGATGGAAAATTTGATGGGGAAGGTAAGATAGGGTGGAAAACGATAATTTTTCGATCGGTTGTTAATGAAGAGGTGTGTTTTTATGAATCTTATTTTCGATATTGTTGGGTGGGTTTATTTGTGTTCTTTTTTTTTTTGGTTTTTTTTGGAGATGGTTTTTTTTTTGAATATTAGGTTTGTTGGGGGGGGGGGGGGGGGAGGGAGGAAGAGGAAAGGAAAAAAAAAAAGAGAGGGGGGATTTTTAATTTTTTTAAATTTAAAAATGAATTTATTGTTATTATTAATCACATATTAATTAAGAAAATTTTAAAATAAGATTGATAGATATATTTAAAAATTAATTGTCAAATTGTTCAGCACTCTTGCAAAAGATGGCAGGCTAGTCTAACAGCCGATCGCTTATTGGCCTATATCTGGCCTTTATTTATATGCTTTTATAAAAGATACATAATATATAAAGTATTTATTGTTAAATGAAAATCAACCAAATCAAATCATCACCATGACCATATCATACTAATATATAAAGCGCTAGCCACTCACTTCTGTTTTGTCGCCTGTTTACCAATCTCTCTCGCTGATTGATTAGAGTGAGAAAAAGCGGAGTTAGATAGGGAAATTTAAAACATTAAAATTTTGCTTGAAGATCACTGAGTGATGCCGAGAAACATATAATTAAAACACCACCAATATGAAATATTAGGAATAAAACTCAATTGCCCGCCGAAGGCGTATTTGAATATTCCGATGAAGAGAGCAGAACAGCAAAAAAAAAATTTATTTATTTAATTTCATTTGACTGTTTCCTCATATATAAAAATGATTGGGAAAAGACTAGAATTTTTATTCTATTAATTTAGAGAATGTAAATATATGTTTATTATTTTACTAATATGGAAATTTATTGGACAGATCATTTTACGTTCAATTGATACTGCTTTAAAAAAAAAGTCCACTAATTCGATTTGTCTTATTGTTTCGTTTTTAAGATTAAAATGTGGGTGTTTCCCGAGGGAACTCGAAACAATACCGGCGATATTTTACCTTTTAAGAAAGGCGCCTTCCATGTCGCAATTTCAGCTCAAATTCCAATTCTACCTGTTGTCTTCTCATCCTATTACTTTTTAAATAATGAAACTAAAGATTTTAATTCCGGTAAGTTAATTTTTTTTTTTTTTTTAATAAAAAAATAATTTCAATCATTTTTTTTTTTTACTAATTTTAAAGGGAATATCGTGATAACAACTCTTCCGCCGATCTCAACAGCGGGAATGAGCAAAACGGACGTGGAGCATCTGATGCACTCGACGAGGGAGACGATGCTCGAGGTATTCCGTGCCACCTCCAAGGAGGTCCAAGCTAATTTGCTACACTTTTCCTCTTCTAGTCAATAAACTTTTACATCTCACTCACTCATAAAACTCATTTGCATCTGAGAATTAACTTGTATATAAACGCATATAAATAAATATATATATATATATATATATATAAACGCATATTTATATATATATAGCTAGTCTTTAATGTCTTTCAAAAAAAAAAAAAAAAAAGGATTATAATAACGCACAGCAAAGTGAGTCATAAATAAATAAGTTTAAATTATAATAAAATTACTTGGTTAATTTTATTCAGTGACATTTATTAATATTTGTCAATAATAAAAATAAAACAAGATATAATTTAAAACTACATGTTTTGGAAAAAAAAATTATTTAGTCACTTCTTCAATCTTTTTTTATTTGTTTCAAAAAAGACATTTATATTAAACAAAGACATTATATTTAAAGATTTTATTTAAGCCATTTGGATACCAAATTTCAATAACGGTTATCGTAGTCTTAAATGGCCTAAGTTGCCGAAAAGACTGTGTGGGTGAGTGCGAGTGCAAGTGTGAATGAGAAAAAAGTGTGAATGTTAAAAAAAAGAGACATTAAATAATAAAATATTTTCATTTTTTAAAATATTTAATTAATTTCATACATTTTTTTTTATTTATTTTTTATAAGATACATTAATATTTAATTATTATTTAATTAATATTTAAATCTCAAAAGACTTAGAAAAATGTTACAGAATTTTTTTTATAGATGAAAATAAAAATAAATTATTAATTATTATTATTAATTAATAAATAAATTGTTCAGATACATTCTCAGCAATATTTTAGAAATATTTATAAGCTTATATATATTTTAACTAGCTAGAGGCCCTCGGGGCTCGGCGTAGTGGTTAGCATGCTAACCTCGTATACCAAAAGTCGCGGGTTCGTACCCCAAGCAGTCCGATGATTTTATTTAAGCCACTTGGATACCAAATGGCTTAAATAAGAATGCCTGGACCCTATCCATATATGTATATTTATCAATAACGGATATCATCTAAAGTCTTAAATGGCCTGAGTTGCCGAAAAGACTGTGTGAATGTGTGTGTGAGTGTGAGTGTGAATCAGAAAAAAGTGTGAATGTTTCAAAAAAAAAAAACTAGCTAGAGCCGTGTTTGAAAAAGATGGAATTTTTTCAATCAATAATAGACTGTTCATTAGCCAGGCAATATATCGTTTAAGGTAGCAAGTTTGCGAGATATGTTTGTGCTTAAGATTGGACTACCCTTACCCTAGGGCGCCGGCCCAATAAGCACATCTCGCATCCACCTATTATACTATTGAAATTAAAATTTCATTGACTAGAGAAAGATATCATATATTTTTATTTATTTAAAATTTATTTACGATTGAGGGATAAATATTTCAATTAATGCACAGCGACGTTTCGGTCGCATAGGAGACCGAAACGTCGCTGTGAGTTTGATACCAATAAAGAAAGAAATAATAATAGCTGCTTGGCCTTTTAATTCATCCTTCTACATATTGATTCAGGTATTCACCTCGCTTACATAATTTTATATTTTCTCTTTTTCTGTAAATTTTATTCAATAAGTGAGATTTGGAGGCCAGCAGCCAGGAAGGTAGCCTCTAATTAATGAAACAGACTCCTTCGGCTAATTTTAACAACTGAAGATGGCGCAATTAAAATTAGCCGAAACGTTTTGTTAAAGGAGTCTGTTTCATTAAATAGAGGCTACCTTCCTGGCTGCTGGCCTCCAAATCTCACTGATATCTCACAGCCACATCCCTCCAATTGAATTTTATTCAATTGCCTCGCTAGATGGATCTTTTTCGGTTTTTGTAAATTTTGTAGTCGTGCTGGTGGCTGTTGTAGTTTTTTTTGTCGACTGTTTCAGCAACGATCGTTTTTCTTCAACGTGTTCCTTTTCTTCGTTCTCCTCCCTATTTTTCACCTCTTCTTCTTCTTCGTAAATAGTTTTGACTTTTTTCATTTCAGGCTCCGGAATGTTATTTGATATATTCCGTTTAAGTGATGTAGTTGTTGTGGTAGAAGCTGTTTCATTTGCTGATTGCTCTAAAATTTCTTTTAAGTTCCTCCTCTGCCTGCTCTTCTTGAGCTGTTGGTGCGGAAGAGGATTCTTGAATTAGTTGATCGATAAAAAATAATGTATGAAATTTATTAAATATTTTTAAAAAAGAAAAATGACTGAAGCTTTAAAAAAAAAAAGTATACAAAACAGTCGTTTCAAAAGATATCTTATAAAGTCATGGCTATGTTTTATTTTTATTATTGAAATTATTAAAATAGCTTTATGCTTAAGGTTGTTCTGACGTTAAGGCACCTATAAAGATTAAAAGCTAATATTAACTACTTAGAGCCTTGTTTGAAAAGGATGGAATTTTTTCAATCAATATATCGCAAGTTTGCGAGATATGTTTGTGCTTAAGATTGGGCAAAACCCCCTGGAGTCGAACCAGGACCTCCACGCTTTCGCGGCCCAATAAGCACATCTCGCATCCGCCTAATAATAATAGGCGGATGCTTTTTGGGCCGGCGCCCTAGGATAAGGGTAGTCCACTCGCCTAGAAAGCGTGGAGGTCCTGGTTCGACTCCAGGGGGTGCAATTTTGTCCAATCTTAAGCCGGGTATACATGGCAGGTTCAAAATACAAATTGGCCCGGCACCGATCCAAAACTCGCCGTGATTTAAATAAAAGTTTTCAATTTTTAAAAATTAAGTTATTTAATTTATTTATTTTTACTTTCTCTTATCTATATGTTTATGTATATATATTATATCTTTATATATGAACCCTGTTATGCAATGGTGTGTCAAAGACCAAAAAATTCAAAATTGAGTTAAGCACGGAATATTGTTTCAAATGCTATAATTAATAGTATTTTTTATGGAATATGTCCTAAAAAAATTTATATTTAATGTTACTTGCACATTTGACAAGAAAAATTATATAGAATCCAATGTAAACAAAAAATTTTATTGTTGATTTTCTCAAAACTCGATGTTTGGTCTTTGACACACCATTGCATAACAGGGTCCATATATAATTCTTCTGTACGTGTGTATGTGACTGAACTCCTCCTAAACGACTGAACCAATTATGATGAAATTTTCTGTGTATGTTTGTGAGAGTCCCGGACAGGTTTTGTTTCACAAATAACAATAAGTTAATCAGTAATTAACCGTTAAAATAAGAAAAAAATAAAAATTAGGAGAAATAGTTGCCATGGTAACAAAATATAAATATTTTCCCATGTTTTTTTTTTTTTATTTATTTACATTTGGAATTCTAAAATATCGGCGTAAATTTTTTGTCTGTGTACCGGGAGAGTCCCGGAAAGGATATGATTCACAAAAAATCTTAAGTTCATGAATAATTAACCGTTAAAATAAACTCTACATATATATAAAAATGAAAAGGGAAAATGTTTGTATGTACCGGTATGTATATAAGTGGCGAGCAAGGGGGTCCAGGGGGCGCAGCCCCGGCTAGACGGAAAGCCCCGCCGAAGGCGGGGCTTTGCGTCTAGTATATATATATAGAGAAAGTATTGGATTCATGTCAAAAATTCGATGTCGAGATTTTAATGGATATATACGTTTTGAGGTCCACTGAATCCAAAAAAGTGGTTTTCGCGACATGGTCTGTCTGGGTTCAATTTAAAGCATGAAGGAATTGGGCTAGGTTGTTGAAATTTTATATTTAAGTTAGTCACCCCCCTAGGGCGTGAAAATAAGCTTTTAATCAAAATCGGCCAAAAAGTACTAGTAATTTACTGATGTACATTTTCACTTTATTTTGATTTTCTCAATATTCGCTCCAACAATTTTTTTTTTTAATTCAAAAATCAATTATTTTTTAGTTGCTCTTTAAAATGTATATTGTTTATCCTTAAATGTCAAATTTCAAACGGGCCTAATTGGCTACCCCCTATTTTGGATCTGTCGAAAATGGACAAATTGGTTCGGTCTGCCGTGTATGCCCGCCTTTAAGCACAAACATTCAAAGCTAATGTTTTACTATGTTGTTATTAATCACTATCACATACGTATAAAATATTTTTTGAAGCAGATCTGACGATAAGTGTAATTAATTATTTTAAAAAATTGAAATTTAACATGTAGCCTATAGGAAATGTAGACGAAATGAATTATGTATAAAGATAAAAAACCAAAAAAACTTCGCGCGTTTCACGTCTTCACTTACATTGTTTTTCCAATTTACGATATTTTTTCTCGCAAATCGCCCATTGTGTCTAAACTGATTTACATTACTCATTGTAATATTACATATGTAAACACAGAGATTAATGATATCATTAATGTGCATAAACCATAAACAGCTGATAAATGCGATGTTGCCAGATCTATATTAGGTAAGAAAATGCTTAAGTCAAAAGTCATTCATTTATTATTTTTGGTAATTAAATTATTAACTTAATCCAATTATAAATTATGATAGGTCACGACTAAATTATAATAATGAATTTATGTATTCAAATTTTTAATTTTATTAAAAAAAAATTTTTAAATTCTATTATGACTTACGAGGTACTATCCGAACAACTTTAATTATAAACAAAAAGCTGTGTGTTATTTAAAACTTCCTGAATATTTTATCGATAAATATATGAAGAAAGACAACAATCTTCATTTTTCTGTGATTATATGTCATCTGAATAAGAGGTTAGAACTATAAAATTTATTATTTTTTTACCAAGTAATTTTATTATTCTTTAAGTCGAACAAATTTAATATTTCCTTATTTGGTATTTTTAAGTTAATTAAAAAATTAATGTATTTTCCTACAATACTCTTAATTTAATAAAAAAAAAATGAGTCTATCTAGAAATCCTTTTCTAGTTTAATCTTTTACTTTAGAATTATTCTACAAAATTGTCTATTTGAATCGTTATAATAAATAAGCAAACTTTCTTCTTTCTCACTTAATTTCCATTTCTCATTAATTAGATTCAATCATCTTGTTTTTTTTTTTATTTATTTCTTCTTTGATATTTTTATGAAAAAAATGATTGATATTAAAACTAGTTGATAGATAAAAATATAAAGATTAAACTAGCTAATTAAATATTAAATTTCTACTAAGTACCTGGAAAAAATGAAGAAAAAAAGAGAAAAGGCTATATAATTCTGGCAAAAAAAAAAAAACAGGAAAACTCTGCCTAACGTTATGAAAAAACCCCAAATTTGCCCGTTGAAGGCGAAATCCGGCTAAGTTAATAGGAAATAAAATATCTGAGATATGCTAATCGTGTGTATCAAATTTACGATAAGCCGAGTTTTCTTGTAATAAATCATTTATTTGAATAATTTAGTCAAGTTTCATTTATTTTAATAAAGATTATTTAGATATATTCTCTCAAGGGTATTTTTTTAAAAGTACAAATACAAAATTTAATTTTTTATATTTTAGAAAATAAAATATTTTTGCTTTATTTAAAATAAAACAAAAAGATTTTATAATATATTTTTTTATATTAAATAATTCACAATATTTCATCTTATAAGCTATTATATAAATATATATATAATAATTAAATATTTATTAATTCATATACCCGAAAAAATAAGGGTGTGCCGCCTGGAGTTATATAAATAAGTATGAAGGGTAGGATAGGTTACATTCGAAAAGAAAGTTCTTTGCTAATCATTTAAGAGGACGTGACTTCCATTTGAAGAAAATTAAAATTTCTACAAAATAAAAAATTTTATTTTGGCCAACGGCTCCGACCCCCCCCTGGTCCCCCGAGGGACATTGTCCGGGGCAGCATTTTGATTGAAAACGCATTTGGGTCGGGTTATTGATTGTATCATTAAAATATTGTATTAAATTTGAATGTCATTCTATCAAAGTATTATTTCACTATTTCAAAATTCCTTAAAAGCCAGGAGCTGCCAATGACATTAGTAAAAAGCAGATTACGAAAATATTTTTTATTGATTCCGAGTCAGGGCCGCATCTAGGGGGGGGGGGGGCAGTGGGTGCATGTGCACCGGGCGGCAGATATAAGGGGGCGGCAAATTAAATTTTGCCCCCCCCCCCCCTAAAAAATTCCTAGTTCCGGCCCTGTTCCGTGTAAATACATGATTTGTAATAAAACCCCAAGAATAAAATTAACACGCATGTGCAATAAATATAAAATTGTATGCTTATTTTGACAAGTATTGGTTTAAAATAAAACCAATCGACTCTTGTAAAAAACTTTAAATAGCCACTGTGATTTTAAGATAAATATTTTCCAAGTGTATGCAAAGATTTTAATTTTTTAATTCACCTACTTCCTATTCAATTATAATAACTAGCGAATAAAGTTTTTTCAATCAATCTAAAAATAGATTTTTATAAATTTTTTCCGGGTCAAGAGAGAACAAAAATGGATTTCAGGGCCTAAACGAATCGCCATTGAATAATTAATTTAAAAAATTTAAATAATCAAAAATTAATATTTGAATATATAAATTTTGCAAATATTCTTGTAATCAAATTTAAAAATTTCATTTAGCAAATATTTCGTTGCAGACATAGGGGTACAGTGAGGGACAATATTAATTCCCACCCATGCGTTTTCTACTTGTGATTATTAATCATTGTTAAAAAAAAAAAAATATACATGGGATTTTAATGAAAACTTTCATGGTTCAAACCTAGAAAATTTCCAATAAAGGATTTTCATTTTCTTTTATAAAACAATGGGGAAATAATCACAAGTAGAAGACGCCTAAAATTTCAAATTCGTAATCTTTTAACGTTTATTCATAGTTTACCTTAAAAGCCTCAATAATTTTTTAAATATTAAATTTTTTGTACAACTTTAGGTGTGAATGAAGAGAGATTGGGGATAATATTCAAGGAGAGGAGATTTTTGAATAAATTAAGAGTTAATTTTTCTATGGTCCTTTAAAGGTAGTTAGTTACTTTATTTAAAGAATGTATTATAATATGAATGTATATATTGCAATATTAAATATAAAGCAAACTTTTGAATTTGCAATTCAGAACAAATCCAAATAAATATAAAATAAAATTTTTTTTCAGTTTATTAAAAAAAAAAAAAAAAAAAAAAAAACCTAATTAAATATTCATTGCGTTTTTATCTCGGGATTCGGTCCAGGCTTTGGCGATGGTCCTCTTCAGGTCATCATCGCCTTCCTCGTACATTTTCTTCATCATATCCATGAGTCCTGCTGAGGGGTCATCGTTCTCATTCATTTTGGGTACCTTCGGCTCATTTGCTTTCTTTTCAGAAGCGGTAATATGCGACCAGCGAATACCTTCAGTCTTTTTAGACATGTTAACGATAACATTGTCTATGAGAGAATAAAGAAAAAATAATTATTACATAAGCAGCAGCAGCATATATGGACAGTGATGCTTTTGAATTTCCATTGTTTTTTTTTTTAATAATAAAAGTTTCAATTTTGTGTAGAAAATTTTATAGGGACTAGATTTTACCCTGGCGCCTGTTGGAGGAGGGGGTAGTGAAGATTATTTGAAATATATTCGCAGTTCTAAAATTTCTTCTGTAGTTTTTTTTTTCAGGTATGTGTTGTTCGGCTGGATCTAGGGAATTGTCGGAAGATTTAATCAAATCACCAATTCATATCACCAATTCGTATCAGACAATTTTATTGGTTAACGAGGATGCATTCTGTTCGTTTCGGCCGACAATAGGTCTTCATCAGAACCATATTTGTCTAAAATTTAAGACAGTTTTTTACTAAAGTTGTATTTATGTGAGTTTCACGAGGATATGCCCCATAGTTCAAAATATTTCACTTGAAACCCACACCGCAATCCATAAATTTAACAGTTTTTTACATTTACAAATACAATTATTTAGTTATCCGATTCTTATGCTTCATCAATGATGAACTTATGTATATCTTTATATATAAACAAGAATTTTTTTAAAATGTCAAAACAAAACGTTTCTAAGACTAATTATATTCGGAGTAATTTAATTTAATTTAATTGAAATCAAATCTCTCAACAGAGATTGTTAACTCCAATTACAGAGAGATCAGGAATACAGAATACAATCAGTTGAGTATTTAGGAAATATCACCACGGTCCCTGTTATAAAGATAGATATATCCCTGGAGCAGGCAGTAACTTCGGGTAGTTAAAAACAATAGGGTAGAACTACCTTGGCCGCTACATGACCGAATATTTCTGAAATATTCCGAAGAACATTTCAAACAATCTATGGTAATCAGTGGCACCAGAGTATAACTTGTAACTATAAAATTGGTAATTCGTATCTGGAGAGATTTTCAGTTTTTTTTTTTTTTTTTTGTTTTTTAATATGTAATGAGACTGCTTTCAGCAATCAGATTAAGGGTAGGGGACCCTCCCTTTAAAGGTGCAGCCCATTTTATTAATAAAATGAATATTCAGATGATTTTTTTTCAGTGAATAGAGAAAAAGTTTTTAAATAGCAAAATTTAATTTAGAAATGAGGCCTTGATCCCCCCCCCCCCCCATCAAAAATTAATTTCCTAATGTTACATTTGATTAAAGTAACATTTGGAATGTGATTTCCTCGACTTAAAAAATAACAATATTCATTGTTGACGCCCCCCCCCCCCCCCCTGTTTGTTTTTAAAAATAATAATTCATTTTATTATTAAAAAAACAATTGAAATTCAAAAGCTCAAAGCCATAGTCTTGATTTTAATTTATTTAATATAACGCATCTTTTCCATGATCAAATTACCTGATTTAACCCTCCAATTGCTTTTCTCAACGTTAATTTCTTCTAAAAGGTTTTTAATCAGTAATTGGTAGTTACGATTGTCTAGCCCTTTCACATTCAATTCCATTGACCTATTAAGTAAAATTAATTAAATCAAGATTCGAATTCATTATTCATAATAAAAAAAATAGATACCTGTTAGTAAATGTGCAGTAAACATTTCCTGATTCTAAAGATCCCACATTTTTTAAGGATACAAATATGTTAACAAATTTATCAGATTGATCCCAAGCTAAAATAAAAAAAAATTTAATTAAAATTTTGTTAAAAAATGTTAATATTTTAATAACTTCTTACCATAATTATTGATTTTGGTATCATAACATTTAGGGACGCTGTTTGTAATCAGAGCTATAGCCGGGGAGGGTGAATTCGTTTTCGACGAGTTTTCTTCTTTTAATTTGAGATTAATAATTTCTGTTTCAACTTTTCTTATCTCAACAGAAAGGATATCCTTAACTCGGGGCCGTTGAGCAGTTTCTAGAAGTTGCTTCAATTCTTTGACATCTAGACCGAGCTGGAAAAATAAAATTATCATATTCAAAATCAATATTAAAGTGATGTGAATTCTTTTTAAGATTTCTGAAATCTCTTTTGTAAAAATTCTCCCTTTTAACCTTCCCTTAGTCGCATGTATCTGGTAGATTCATGGAGAATTTGTATTTCACGGCACTTTTAAGTTTAAATTCCTACAGACTCAGTGTCCTCCTCGTTCAAGAGACTCTTTTTGACAGTGCGTCAACTGGGTTTGTACAAGAAAGTACTTTTGAAATAATAACGATTTGTATCTCACAGATATACGCGACCCTTCTGGTAAGTTTTGTAAAAAAAAAAAACACTTGAATTGACATAGCTCTTGTGTCGAGGAAGGATAGCCTATAAATGCAGGCAGCCAAGAAATAAAAACGCTCTCGATTCCCTTTGAATGTCCAGACGTTTCGGGCAAAATTTATTCGCCCATCCTCAGTGAACTATTCTAGTGGGAGAGAGTTAAGTCTCCTTTGGTATACATAGTTGTTGTTAGGTCCTACTACGTATTCTATTTAATGTAACAATATGATGATAAATGAGTTTTTTGTTATTAAAACTTTTTGCTATAAAAAAAAACTCATTTATCATCATATTGTTACATTAAATAGAATACGTAGTAGGACCTAACAACAACTATGTATACCAAAGGAGACTAACCTCTCCCACTAGAATAGTTCACTGAGGATGGGCGAATAAATTTTGCCCGAAACGTCTGGACATTCAAAGGGAATCGAGAGCGTTTTTATTTCTGGCTGCCTGCATTTATATCCTTCCTCAATATATTTCCAGCCATTAAACATTATTATAGCTCTTGTGTCTCCTGATAATGAAAATTTAAATAAAAGAGAAAGATGTAGAACGGGCTATTTACAATCAAAAAAATCTCGCCTCACAAAATATTCTTGCATAAAATGTAAAAAATATTTGTCAAGATTGTGTTGTTTAATAAATATTTATATAAAAGGTAAAATACACTCGGTTATGTGTTTCAAGGTTTTTTTATTATTATTAATTACAATTAACACTTAATATGTATTTCGACATTACTGTCATCATCAGAAGTGGTTTTTAAAAATGATACATCTTGAAGTTATCCAAGGTAGATAACTTCACGATGCATTTTTAAAAAACCACTTCTGATGATGACAGTAATGTCGAAATACGTATTAAGTGTTAATTGTAATTAATAATAATAAAAAAACCTTGAAACACATAACCGAGTGTATTTTACCTTTTATATATACATAATGTTTCAACTTGAGCCTACGGTAGAAAGTTTAAATCTAATAATAAATATTTTCCTATAATTATAATATAATTTAAAATTCTAGTTTTATTCCTTGTTTAGAACATTAAAATTGTTCAATTAGAGCAAATTTAAAATGTTTTTTATTTTTGTAGTCCTTAAAAATAGCCTTGTATCTGTCAGATAGATATTCGCTACATCTTAAGAACTTTTAGGTCAATTTGATGTTGGTGAGAAAGAAGAGACTAGAAAATCGGTTTAGATGCCAGAGGAGCTGAACTTTGCTTTGGATATCAAAATTTATAATAAAAAATCAGGGCCGGATTAAAGTGTGTAAGAAGGAAGAATATCTCAAAGATACATTGCCATAAAAAGTCTAATATTTTTGTTAGGGTAAATAAACAAAACATGGAGGGCACACAAGCAATTCTTTGTGCAAAAAAACTACTCATCACTATTTTATAAAAGGAAATTGAGTGGAGATTTATTTAACTCATCTCTCAAAGCCCTAATCAAATAAATTATTATTTCCTTATTAAGAAATAATCTTTAGTTTATAATTTAATCACTTCTAAACTAAATATAATAGTGAAACATTTTTATTATTTCAATCATGTAATTTATTAACATTTCTTATCATTCTTATTAAATGAGAATAAGTTTTAACAAAAATGATTAAACTTTAATATTATTTATTTAAATTCAATTGTTGGATAGAAATAATTAAGATAAACAACTTTGCTTACCTCTTGAATTTTTGTGGCGGTCATTCTATGATTTTTGTTATAATTTTAAATAAATTTCAGAGTATTCAATTTTTATAGAAAATTTAAAGTGAGAATTGAATAAAAATGAATTTCTTTGTTAAAAAAGCAATTTTCAATTTTGAAAGGGTTTTTGACTTTTCTAGAATTTTTCTCTTTCTGTTCGGTGTTCAAGCTTCAAGGCCACAGAAGATAGCAATGATCAAGCGATTTTAAGTTTGAAGCAGAAATGCCAACATTAGAAAGGAAACATCTAGAAATTTCTAGAATTGAAATCAGGGAATGTTAATATCCCTGATGTTAATTAGACATGGGTCATTACTCGATTTTGCTGTACCAGGTACCAGCTGTTACAGGTACTTGTTCTGACCCGATATTTTTACCTGATACTTTTGTACCCGAAACAAATTTCACCCAGCAACGCTAACTTTACATTAATTCAAGTCAATAACAACGTGTCTAACATTTTTTCAAATGTTTTCTACCCTATTTATTCTTGTGTTGAGAACAAACTCATAATTATTCATTACTAAAGAGTTTTCCAAACTGAGTGAACTGACATGTCTCCAAATTTAAAATGTCAATTTATATACTGCATTAGAAAAATAATTAACAAATTTCTGTGCCGGCGAACGAAATTTAATTTAATTCTATTCATTATGTATTTCAATTCACAGTTACATATATTTTTATTTTTTTAATTAATGTTTTTATATATAAAAAAAAAAAAAAAAAGTTTCAAAGTAAAAATCAGATAACTTATTTATTAAAAAAAAATATATTTTTTTCATTTCTGCTCTCTTTCTTAAAGTGAAGAAAGAAATAATGTATAAGTAATAATTAGATTTGTATTTAATTATTATAGGGCCTAGTGAGAAAAGTAGAGTAAAAAATGTAAAAATGATTCGGAATGACGTTCGAAAAGGCGCCAGAGCTAGCGAAATTGCCCTGTCAGGAGAGAAGAGACGGGGCGGGGCGTCGCGAGTTGAGGGTCGCAAGAGAGAAGGAATGAGAGAACAGCAGGGGGGGGACAAGTCTATGGAAGAATTTGGAGTGCTTTTAGAGATATGGTTACTATGTTCAGAATGATCAAATGAGCTTTACGCCCCCGCTAGATGTGGTTAGTGTCGCCTGCTTTGGTCGCCGGAGCATGCGCACTAGGCACCAAGCCTCAAATAACTGACAAATAACAACACCCATATCCGCCATTTGTAAAAAAGTGTCAAAAACGTGAAAAGTGCTCCCTGACCAGAAGTAACCTCGATCGAAATTCTTCAAAAATCCAAAATCAGGTTGGTTTTTTATTTCATTCCTAATAATATTAAACAATATATATTTTTTTTAAATATATTTTTAATATATTGTAATTTTTTATAATTTAATTTAATGAAATAGAAATTTTTCCTTTGATTCACTGTTTTGGCATTTATAAAAATATTAATTTGTTTTTTGCAGCATTATCCTGAAGTAAAGATGCCGCGCTGCAAAAATGGGCTTCCAGGATCAGAGAATTGAGAAAATAAATAAAATAGCATGGCTATTTTTACTGTAATAGCTGCCCAATTTCCCTTGACATGGAAAAGTCTTTGTAAAGTTCATAATTATGCTCATTTACAAATGCTTTCACTTAATTTTAAATCTGAATTATATCCCAATACTGGTTGATATGACATCATGCCTTATTTTTTTCAAATTCTTTTTCATAACTATAGACTATATATACTGTATATATATATATATATATATTGGTCCAAATTTTGACTTTTTTGTCGACTCTAGTCCTAAATCGGTTACAAATATATAAAAAAAATATTTTGTCTTTTGTTAAATTATCATGTGTTTTTTTATATGTTAACATATATTTATATTTTTTGAATTGAATTTGTTCAGCACAAAAATAATGTTTACTTTCTTCATCATAAATTTAAATTTAATAAATATGTATATTTGCTTGAAACTCTATGCATTTTATTGGAAGTTGACTGGAAAAACTATTTTGTAATTATTATTATGTTTTTATTATTTGTTAACAAATATATTGTAAGCTTATATGTTTTAATTATAAATATATATGTTAACTTGGAACTTTTATGTTTTTTATTTATGCTGGAAAAAACCATTATACTTTTTATTTATCCTGGAGAAAAACCATTCAATAAAAATTTAATTCATTTGGGCGAGAACCATTAAGATTACCTTGGGTGAGAAACGATTAGAGAAATGGCTTTATTTATTCGGGAGAAAACCCATATTTCCTGGCGAAAAACCTTTTAGTTTTATATTTAAATTTGGCGCCAAAATATTAGTAATATTACACCCCCAAAAGGGGTCGCTGTATCGGCCTTTTTAAACACTCCATTTTTTTACTACGTGATGTCCCTTCCCGTTTATTCCCTGGAGAACAGGATATACGAAAACTGTATCGGGTAAAGAAAAGACGCTCTAAAGTGAAAAGAAAGTATTTGATCAATGCGCAAGCGCGAGCGAGATATCAGGTTCGAGGGAGAAACGAATACCGAGCAAATAACATATACTTTTTTTATCTGTTATTTGAGTATCAACAACTCGGGCATACTCGACTGGACCTGAACAGGACGCGTATTCCTTTCTCACTCGTATCTGATATCTCGCGCATGCGCATTGATCAAATACTTGCTTTTCACTTTAGAGCGTCTTTACCCGATACAGTTTTCGTATTCCTGTTCTCTCATTCCTTCTCTCTTGCGACCCTCAACTCGCGAGCCGCGCCCGTCTCTTCTCTCCTGACAGGGCAATTTCGCTAGCTCTGGCGCGCTTTTCGAACGTCATTCCGAATCATTTTTACATTTTTTACTCTACTTTTCTCACTAGGCCCTATAATAATTAAATACAAATCTAATTATTACTTATACATTATTTCTCTTTTCTTCACTTTAAGAAAGAGAGCAGAAATGAAAAAAAATATATTTTTTTTTTAATAAATAAGTTATCTGATTTTTACTTTGGTATTTAAATACCTGATATTTTTTGCTCGTACCCATTATGTGTACCTGTTACTTTTTCCTACCTGATACAAAATATCAGATTGATACAGTATCACCCATGTCTAATGTTAATATCACAGATCATACAAAAATTCGATGTCGAGATTCTGATGGATATACACGTTTTGAGGTCCCCTGAATCCAAAAAAGTGGTTTTCGGGACATGGTCTGTCTGTGAACAAAATAACTCAAGAACGAAAAAGGCTAGGATGTTGAAATTTTATATTTAAGTTAGGCACCCCCATGGGACGTGACAATACTTATAAATTTTACATCTTGAATTCAATTCTATGATTCAATTTTACCCTACTGTCGGAAACTAAAAACATGTCAACACAAAAAATCTGGTGTGAAAGCACAGAACATAACTTTCGATTACCGAAGGTAAGAGAAAGTTGTGTGCTGTGCGACCAGTTACACCAGATTTTTTTTATTTTAAATGAGGAAAGAGGCACTACAAGTTCTTCTGGTAAAAAAAAAATTAAAATTCTCTATTTCAAAGGCCACATGACATTTTAAATCAAACCTCAGGAATATTAAATATAAATAAACTTATTTTATTTTAAATACTTTATTAGACTCTAACAATTAACAATTGCAAAAGAGGGAAAGTTTTGGCGCCAATTTCTACCCTGTTTGACATTTGCTCAGCAAACATAATTTCCTCTTTATTTTGATGTGATAAATTAAATTTTTTTCTGAGAAAGTTGATTTAATTTAAATTTCCATTCCAATGAGAAAGCTATCAATTTAGTTTTTTTTCGTTGTCGGCTGCAAATTGCCGCTTGGCTGCTGTCGGTGTCTGCCAAGTGCCAATCACAACAAAAGTATGTCTCTTTTTCCAATCTCTCTTTTTAATAAACCGGTAAGGTTTTGAGCATTTTTATCTTATTTTTCTATATTAATATCTCATAAATGGGATATATTTTTAAATGGATTTTGGTTTGTTTCTTTATATCACATTAATTTTTATTTTTAAATACTTAAAAATCCTAAAAAGGAAAGAAGAAAAAAATGCCAAACCCTTCTATTTTAGTCATTAATTTCTAAAAATCAATTTATATAACTATCCGTATTAGGATCAATTTATACAACTACAAAAATTCAAATAAAATTTTTATTTATAAGATTAAAATGTCAAAGATAAAGGTACATGAATATTAATGAAATTTCTATTTCTTTAACACTCAGGCCAGTTTGGGAATCCTGCCTCTGCTCTCGTTTCTTTGGCTGAATCCTCTTCGTCTGATGGCAACTTCGACTTCGAATTACAACCCAGGCACTCACTCAGTCGCCTATGTCACCGCTCCAAGTGAAGATGTTGCTAAAAAACTTGCTCAGTAAGCTCAAATTAGATTTCAGAATTGTTATTCTCTTAATTATATATTTTGGCTAATTGTAAAACTTAAATTTCCTCTTTTGGCTAAATTTAATTTAATATTTAGCTGTACTAAACGTTAATTAATGTGAATCAAGTCAAATATTAATCGGCTTCTCTCCCCCTTTGACTCCACTTTAAGCAAAGTTTTTCTCATCCAAATCCCACTTTGCCTTAACACAAAATTCAGGTGATTGCGAGAACTTGTTAGCATAAACCTTTTTGAGAGGGAAAAGCCGCTTTGGGCAACTTAGTTTTAGAACTTTGATATTTTTGTTAACAAAAAAATATTTTTCTTATTTTCAGTGGAATAGTCAAAAACAAATTGGCAGCTTGTGTTAATATCATTCCCAAAATTACGTCTGTGTAAGTAATTTTTCATATATTAAATTTAAAAGAAAAACTTTCTTATATCTCTATCTATAATTATTTTAGTTATGAATGGAAATCACAAATAAATGAAGATTCAGAAGTTTTAATGGTAAGGACAATATTTGAATCAAATTAAAATATTTACTGCTTGATGTAATGGATAGCACACCGATGCCGCGGAAAAGCTGGAGATCCTGGGTTCGATTCCCGGAGCGCTTGGCGCACCAACAAGAAGTATACTCACAATCATGTTAAATAAAATATTTTTTTTCTTATTCAATTTTTATAGATGATCAAAACAAGGACAGAAATTGTGGATGATTTAACTGACTATGTTAAGTAAGTCTTAAACTGGTACACACGTAACTGCAAACTTGACAAGCATGCATGACAATATTTTGTACAAGCGTGCACAAATTCCCTTTGGCACTGACACCTCACGGAATAAGCTTGCTTGTACAAGCATATTATATATATAAAATATAAAAATATATATATATATATACTATTTGGTATCCAAATAGCTTAAATAAAATCATCGGACTGCCTGGGGTCCGAACCCGCGACTTTTGGTATACGAGGTTAGCACGCTACCCCTACACCAGGCCCGAGGGCAAAGAAAATTATTATTGCTACGTATTCCAATCCAGTGCCTGCTTGAGGATTTGCTTACATATAATACATAAATGCAAAGAATACATTAATTTTTCTCTATACATTTCTTATGGGAGAAATCGTAACTTTAGGAATTAATAACTCAAAAATTTATAGGAATTTCGGGTCCCGAGTATTTTTCTTGAACTCTCCAAAATCCCAACGGGAAGTTGGTCAAACAAAGCGTGACAGACTGACAGACGGACACTCTGCTATTATCTATATTTATTTATTTTTTATTTTTTTTATCCTTTATTTTTCTATATTCTTTATTTATTTTCTATATTCTATATTTATTACTTAATAAGATATTGTATGCTGCTTCGTTCTTCGACTTATTATGATTCTCAGATGACTTAATTCGCCAAATGCAAGGGCGATTTTGATATTCGCAAATAAAATCTTCCAATAATTCACTGTGCGCCTTCTTCAGGTCGCAACAGTAAATTCAGGACTGTCGTTTGCTTGTACAAGCCCCATCTATACAGGTGCGTTTCGCTTGCACTAACACGCTTGTGCAAGCATGCATGATTAAAATTCAATTCAGCAATAAGCGGCTTGCACAATTAAAATGCTTGCGCAAAATTTTCTTACAGAAGCTTGTACAAAAATTTTGTTCATGCATGCTTGTCAAGTTCGCAGTTAGTTAAGTGTGTAGCCCGCTTTACACTTTATAATTTTGTATTAGATAGTTGATTATTAATAATTTGCTAATTTTTTAAGGGCTAATCACCCCTACGAAGTATGCGAAGTAATTTCTTTGCCGGTGAGTATTTAAATGGCTATAAAAGTTTATTTTTTACTAAAAATAATCCAAAATTGCATTATTTATTTAGATTGAAAACGGCAATCCAGCTTATCTGTCCTGGGTCAGCGAAGTGGTTCCAAAGAAAAGCGACTCATGACCAAGATTCAATAACATTTTATTTATTATCATTTCTCTTTTACTAAAATTATATTTCTTTTAAAGTTCTAATAATAAATAATAATAATACAATTAAGATACATATAATTAAAGAAGCTGTCTTCTTGTATATTTATTTAAAAAATAAAGAAACAATATAAATTTATATAGGCCTATCATATTTATTTTTTTCCTTTATATATATATATATATATTTTGCAATAAAATTTTTTATAAAATTTATTTAATATTTAACATATTATATAGGACAGAGAGTACATTTTTATTTAAAATATTCAATATAATTATTTTGTGAACATTGATGTGCGATTGGTCGATTCTATTTGCATTTTGAGCTCACAATTTTTATTCTTTTATATCATACAAAACGTTATCATAACTCTTTTGTACTTTTTTTTTTAATTTTCTAATTTCTAATGCATTTTATTTGTTAATAGAAGCAGATGACATTAAAAATTCAATATTTCTACGATGGTGCGCCATTAAATATTTTATACAATGTTAGGAAAAAGTTCTAGGTATAATAATTACTACAATATATTGGTGAATATTATTTTTTTTCCTTACACTTCATTATTTCAGAGTTATAAGATGTTAAAATTCGTTTGAAAGAATACATTTCTAAGTTTTATTCAGAGGCGGATTTAGCTGGTACGAGGAGAAAAGACAAGCTGAGGGTACCCCTAAAAAAAAGATAAAATTTCGAGACAACTAAATGGGGAGTACCACATAGATTAAAACAAAAAATTCCAGCTAAATTCACCCCTGGAGTGAATTATTTTAAATATTATATAAATATTATTTTTTTTAAAATTATAAAAATATGTTAAATATTGAGAAAAATAAATAGGCATTTTTATATATAAATCTTAGGAATTTTGTTATTTCGTTCTTTATTTTGTTGAGTTAAATTAATTATAGCTCTCATATAATAAGGCAGTGATCGAATTGAGAGTTTCTTTTATTTAGAGATTTCCAAAATAGAATTAAAAATTAGTTAAGACGAATTCTAATCAAATTTTTTCAATTTAGATACAAAAAAAGATGAAAAGAGGAAGAACTTGGAATTTTTATAAACTAATCGTTTTTTAATAATAAAATATAGGTATCAGTGGCGTATTCAGGGGAGGGGGGCCCAGGGGGCCGGGCCCCCCAAAGCCTTCTCCAAAACAAAAAAATACCTATTGTTTTCCCTAATGTTTTTTTTTTTTTTAATAATTATTTTATTAACTCTCCTAAATTCTAAAATCTAAAAAAAAACATAAATAATTGAAAAAATCTCTAATATTTACGAATTTTGTATTAAAATTATTTTTTATTTCAAGAAAAAAAAAATTTTTTTTATTTGTTTTATATTTATAATTATTATATTATCTAAAAAAATTTCTCCACTTTAAGTTTCTTGGAAAAGAGGGGGGGGGGGGGTTCAAAAATTTTTGGGCCCCCCAAGCAGAAATCCTGGCTACGCTACTGATAGGTATGTGTAGTTTTGTAAAAATAAAATATATAGGTGGCCTACTGGTATATCTACATTCTATAAGAATTAGTGTAGATTGCTCTGGAGAGATGAGAACTAAATTGGATTAAAAACAAGAAAACTAAAATTGATTTGGTTTCGAATGAAAAGTAAATGCCAAGTCCAAGTGAAAAATTTTTAACACGGTAGTGCGACCCACAATGATTTATGGGAGTGAGACCAGGGCCCTATTTCATGAAGACTGACAATGCGACAATTGTCAAAAAATGACAAATTGTCAAGCTTACACTATGATAATTATTTTATTGTCAACTGCTAAAAAGCAGTTCAATTGCAAAGATTGTCAACACGTTTCATAAAAAAATTGTTAGCTAATACAAATTTGTCACTTTTTACTTCCTTCTACCCAGCCCTGGCTGCTCATTTTTATTTTTTTAAGCAATGTCCAATGGACCGAAACTAACCGAGCCGAAGCCGAGAAAGTTCTCTAGTTGTTTAACAATTTTTTTTTTCTAAACAGGCTAAATCTTAACCGACCCGAACCCGGCAAATCCGGACCCCTGCAAGTTCTTTTAAATTATATTCGAATCCCCAACCGAGAATTCTTTAAGTTCCTTAAGTTGCTTTAATATTTGTTTTAAATATAGGCCTAGTTTTTGAATAAATAAAATATATATATAGGTTAATGTCACCTTCATATTTCTTCTATATTTTCGTTATTTTTATATATATCTGAATCAAATTGTCTTTGCCCCCTCTATTTTTGGCTAATAAAAAGAATGGAGAGAGAAAAAACCGAAAAAGTTACCCAGAAAGAAAAAAAATAATCGACATCATATTTAATTCAGGCTTATTTTCATTTATTTAATTTATAAATATTTTAATTAAATATTATATTACCAAATAAACAAAGCATTATTGCAAATTACATTATTTTTTTAAATAAGCATTATATTATATAACTTTAATATTATTTCCTTTTAATCAATTCGATGTAAATAAATGTGATATTCTAGGTTAGGCCTATATACGACACAGCTTTTAGTGCCTGTCAGAATTTTGTTACAATTGTCAAACAAAAAAAAAAAAAATTGTCCGGACAATTATCGTTTCAAAAATATAAAGTGACAAATTGTCAAAATTCACCAATCAGCCTAGAAATTTTATGAAACCAAAAAGTGACAAATTGTCATGACAATTTTACAAAAATGTCATTTTTTTACTTGACAATTAAGTCAGAGCGGATTTTTATGAAACAGGAATTCGACAAATTGACAAATTGTCACCTGTCATTGTCAGCTTTATGAAATAGGGCCCTGGTCGATAAAAAAAGAACAGGAAAAAAAGTTGGATGTGGCGGAAATAAAAATGGTGAGATGGGCTATGGGACTGAGAAGATCCGAGGAGTGGCAGAGGTCCGATCCACGAGATTAGGTTGAGAGGGTTTGGTCATTTGATGAGGAGAGAGAAGGATTATGTGGGGAAAGAATGTGAGATTTAAAGGTGGTAGAGAAAGGGAAGAGACCAAGGGGAAGGCCCCAAAAGAAGATGGATGGACTGTAATCGAGGATTTCAACAGAAGGGATTGGAGTGTGAGGACGCGCAGGATAGGGCATTAAGACGAACGAAAATAAAAATAGGGATAAGTGATGATTTGGTCGTGATCGTGTATTCAGGGTCTAATGGCCTATATACTTGATTTCATTTTAAAGATCTCTGTCAATACGAATGAGCTTGTTAAACAAAATTCTCCTTAATTCTAAATATTAAAAGCACCATCATTCCACTATCGGATTCTGCGAAAAACATTTCGAAAAAAAAAACGTTTCCCGGGATCTGGAAATAGATATTTTTCATAGACAAATTGTCTTATACAAATTTGTAATAAATAATATAACAAAGGTCAAAAGACATGATCGACATTAATAAAAATTGAGTGTTTTCTTTTTTACTGTCTTCAATCAATCCAAAGCAATCAAAAATATATATTTCTAACTTTACTAAATATTAACAAATAATACATAAATATTTATTGATTTTTGGTCTCATTGGGTTAGTAACAATTTCTTGATATACTTAACTAAGAAGGAAGACAAAAGTTTTTTTATTTTTAATTCAATTAGTCATTTTTTAGCAGGAGAGGCTAAGGCTGACTTCATTTCGTTGGCGTAATTAATTTGGAAATCTCTTTTATTCTTATATATTAACAAGGAAATAAACTCTTAAGCAAAAATCTCAGTCAGTTTCAAATAAAAATATAAATTTTATAGATAATACTCGTAAAAAAAAAAAATTAAACTTTGAATAAGAGATGAATTAGAGCAGAGTTGGGCTTCTTTTTGAAAGCAAATGCGCAAACAAATGGTGAATATTCGTAGGCATCGGGCATGGTAGAATCTCTTTGGCCTAGTTTAGATTTGGCACAGGTATCAAGATTAATCCATCATAAATGAGTAAGTGATGTGATGGACTTTCTGACAGATGGGACATACGTACATGGGTGGTGAACATGTTTATTATATAATTTGTTATATTGTAAATTGATTTATAACTTATAAATTTATAAATTGACTGTATAACGCATTGTACTCATATTTGTATATGTGCACGCACAAAAATACAATAAAGTTAATAATAATAATAATAATCCATATACTTGCATCAGGATATGCATTTAGACAATGCGACTTGTATCCGCGTATGTTTGAGGTATGAGAGAGCGATTACATTGAAAAAAGCAAAGCCTACTATGTCTCACGAAAAGGAGAATTAAGTGCTTACTAGATAATTATTTATAAATTAAAACATAAACGTCACAAGCGTAGTGGAGGATGAATCTGGGCCCTATTTCATAAGACTGGCAATGCGACAATTGTCAAAAATTGACATAAATTGCTTTGCCACCTCTATTTTTGGCTAACAAAAAGAATGGAGAGAGAAAAAAACGAAAAAGTTACCTTTCATAATAAAAATAATCGACATCATAATTAATTCAGGCTTATTTTCATTTATTTTATTTGTAAATATTTTAATTAAATATTAAATAAATTAAATATTATATTACCAAATAAACAAAGCATTATTGAAAATTAGATTATTTTTTTTTAATATTTCCTTTCAATCAATTCGATGTAAATTAATGTGAATATATTCTAGGTTAGGCCTATACGACACAGCTTTTAGTGCCTGTCAGAATTTTTCTACAATTGTCAAACAAAAAAAAATTGTCCCGACAATTCTCGTTTCAAAAACAAAAAGTGACAAATTATCAAAATTCACCTATCAGCCTAGACATTTAATGAAACCAAAAAGTGACAAATTGTCATGACAATTTTACAAAAATGTCATTTTTTACTTGACAATTAAGTCAAGAGCGGATTTTTATGAAACAGGTATTCGACAAATTGACAAATTGTCACCTATCACCTGTCAATGTCAGCTTTATGAAATAGGGCCTTGGTTTTAAAAATTATGTGCGCATGGGATTTGATGGCTTTGAATATATTCTACAAAAAGTGACAGCATATTTGGGCCCTGTAACGCATTAGTGTGTCAAGCGCCAGCTACCGAAATTAACATTAAAGTTTTTTGTTTTCATTGGATTATATATAATTTTTCTTGTCAATTGTGCAAGTAACATTAAATATAAATTTTTTTAGGACATATTTCATAAAAAATACTATTTATTATAGCATTTGAAACAATATTCCGTGCTTAACTCAATTTTTAATTTTTTTTTGCGATTGACACACTAATGCATAACAGGGTCTATTTAACAAATTGCCTATTATGTTATATACCTTATTATGTTCCTTTAAAAACAATAAACATTTAAAAGCATACCAGTTGGGTACATAAACATCTTCAGTGTCCACACCTTACTTTTTACTAGATTTTATTTTGGCCCTGACTTTTATTGTTGTGCCACTTATCCTCAGTTTCCTTTTTGCTGCAGTTTAAACTTTGTTCTATTTCTGTAAATATATCGCCTCGCACTTTTGTATCTTTTCGCAACGATCCCAGGGAGAGATCGTTTTTTTTATTATTTTAATATTTTCGCTAATTTTAATTTTTTTTTATAAATCCAGTTCGGGAATAATCTTGAAATTTAGATTATTAATCCCTTTTCTTATTAAAATATAAATTTAAATATAAAATTCTAAAAGAAAATTTATTGAGAAGAGAAATATGTAATAAAAGAAATAATCCTTTTACTTTTTCCCCTTGCCCTTTTGAGAACAGAGGAGGTTGGTCAAGGAACTGGAAGAAATCTTCATTCGATGGCGGGCGGTGAAACCGTCAACATATTCACTCATTTGCGGGCTGGAAAAGCCCTCAGATCTCATCACCAAATCGGTTGTCGGCTTTTAGGCCGGCAACATCTGTATATCTGTATATCGGCTTGCTACTGGCCAGGAGCAGTCAGTGTCTTTAAAATTTATCTTGGCTGAGAGAGAGAGAGAGATCGCGTCCAGAAGAGGACCGAAACGTCCAACCGTCTTCAATTGTGTCCGGACGAAGGCAATCATTTGGGACCGAAACGCCACTCATTTTACAAGACACGAAGACAGCCACATATCCCATATTTCTCTTTTTCCTCATTTTATTATTTTTTTATATTTTCCAATGAATTTCTAAAATTATTTTTTTTAAATAAATTATAATTTATTTTTTTTTTTATTATTTTATTTTGCGAGCAGATCACTCTCCCTGATTACATCCCCATCCCTTTTTGGGAGATCTTCAAAAACGTTGCGTACTTTTACTTTTTACATTACAAACATTCAACTGTTTTATTTTTTCCATATCGTTTTTGTTTTGTACACGACGACATATTAATAAAATAAGCGTCTTCAATAACGAAAAACAAGTTAAAGTGCGGATTTGTCAATGAATATTGCAAAAAGTCCATATACAAATTGTATGAGCGACAAGTAAAGTAACATCTATGCGCATACCAAATGCCAGAGCAGTAGTGTGCGATTTGTCAAATACACAAATATCTCATACAAAATCTAAACAAGGCCTTTGGATTCTAGGATCTTAAAGAATCTTTTTTTATTTTATAGTTTCTACATATTATAAAATTAGCCAAAAATATATTTTTCCAACAATTATTTATTCAATAGAGATTGAATTTATTGTTAGCCCTTGACCTATGACTCAGAGGTAGAGCTTTAGCTTCTGCGGCTTAAGTTCAAGGATTCGCATCCCGTCCCAGGCGAGAAATTTAATTCATAGAAATAAATAGGGACGGGGTTTAATGTCCTCACATGCCGAAAAAGACAAACAAATTTTAAAAAAATCATTGTTAAAAGATCAAATTCTAAGAAATTCTTTCAATTTGTTTTAAAAAAGGTTAAAAGTTTTACTGTGAAAAGCAATCGCTGGTTCATTTTCTCCAATAACTTCACTGAATCATCCTCAGTTTAGTTTATTCTCCCGGGATTCATGTCCCGGACTTAAGTTTTCTTTTAAAAATGGCACACTTTCCGAAAAAAAGTCGCCCATCTCTGCTCTTGTTGTTAAGCGAAGTAAAATTTAAAATGAATGGGTCTAAATGTCCTTATACCAATTAAAAAAGTCATTTCTTTGTCAAGAAGAGAGATTTTAGGCGTTAAATTGCACAACCATTTTATTTTATTTTCAAATATAAATTCATTTTATATAAATCAACAATTGTTGTGCATTAAACAAAATAGAAATTGGAAATACTTTATGATTAGTGCGGTGTAAATCTAATAGCATTTATAAATTTAATTTGCTTAGGCTAAATACTATTTAATATCAAAATATTTAGAATGTTTTTAAAACAAATAATCAACAAATTCTTATAAATATATATTTAATTTTAAACAGTATAAAATATATTGATTTAAGCTTTAAATAAAATAAAGCCACTTACCAGCAGTCTTGTTGTTTTAATTAATAAATATATATATATTCTCATGGTAACCTCATAAATATCTAGTGAATAGGGCAGCGAAGAGATAGAGAGGTTTTTAAGAAAGAGACTCAGGGTGCGTTGATTGGTGCGAGTTCCGTTGTGCCCGGATCTCCGGCCGCCGTCGGCTTCGGGGCGACAGCCGTTTCAAACCAATTTGTAGCTTGAACGCCATTCATGTATTTGTCCTCGCACATGCATAGGAACAGCGTGTCGATTACAACCTAAAAGAAAAAAAAGAAAGTGTCTATTTGTGTTTATAAACAACACTGCGCGTCAAAAACACTTTGTTTCCTTTCTTCTTAAAAAGACCTGTTCTAATATATCTTAATAATACTGTAATTTATTAAGGTGCTACGGGAGCGAAGTGGTTACGCATGTTTTTCCCGCTAAGATGGCGTTGTTTGTCATTAAAAGTATGCCCAAATATCAAGTAATTCAAAAATTTGCCAAGAGATGTCAGAATGGTAGCTAATAATATTTAATGCATTTGGTTGATTTTCATTGATTTTTTAATAATAAATACTTTATAAATGTTATTATATATTATGTATCTTTTATAAAAGCATAAAAATATATGAATATAGGCCAAAAGGGGATCGTCTGTTAGACTAGCCTGCCATCTATTGCAAGAATGCTGAACTAATTTAACAGTTGATTTTTAAATAAATCATCTAAGCTTATTTTAAGAATTTCTTAATTAATATGTGATTAATAATAACAATTAAATTCATTTTTAAATTTAAAAAAAATTAAAAATTATTGGCACAGATTGTTTTTTTTGTATTTGCTTGCTAACAAAAAAATTAATTACGATAATTTTTTAATAAGTCATTAAAAAGATTATAGCTCGATGCCCCAATAATCTCATATGAATTTATTCATTTAAAAAAAAAAACCGCATTGAAAAATTCCTTATAATAGTATAGTTTTTTTTAAAGTACGTTTAGACGCCGCTCCTGAACCCCCTTAAACATTTAATATCAAATAATTTATATATTTCTAGGTAAATTTAACACAAATCCATATCATTTTAATAAATAATTAAAATTTAAATCAAACATAGACAAAAATATCGCAATTTTTTTATTAACGCCATGTATAAGATATTTCATATTAAATGTTTCTAAAATTAGAGTATCATTAAGGTAGATTAAATAAGAAGAAACGTGACGCGTAGTGTTTATTTTATATTCTTCCATAACATGCAAAAAAAAAAAAATAGATTGAAATAATATAAAGAATTACCTCATAAAGTGAGAGAATACAATGAGCAATAAAAAATGAGAAAATGCAGACAGCGACTGTTGGCGCGGCATAAAAATGCAATTCATAATTATGTTTAAACCAGAGTAAACCAAGAATTCCAGTAGCAGCTGTTACAAATACTTTTCCAAGAAACAGAATAAAATCGCCGATACTATTAATAGTTGCCAATTGCAAAGCATTATTAACCATACATGTAAAAGCCTGAAAAGGAGAATTAATCAAGAGTTAAAAATTAAATTTAGATTGGTAATCGTAGACACTAGTTGAAACATTGTAATATTTTTAAACACTAATTTTATAATTTTGGATAACCAATGAAGTACGTGGCTGTTGATTTATGCACAAGGAAGGAAGCAGGTGCAGCCAAAATTAAAGCCTCCGATTTTGTTACAATTAATGAGGCGTTTCTCGACAACTCCGGGACAAATACAATTTGAAAGACTGATGATGAGGAAATAAAGTTTTCTCGAAACGTCTCATTAATTGTAACAAAATCGGAGGCTTTAATTTTGGCTGCACCTGCTTCCTTCCTTGTGTATTTTATAATTTTACCTATTAAAATAGTTTATATTAAAATTGTGAGAATATTGGGTGCGCGGGAGAAAGAAAATCAGCAAATGCCTTATTATAAGAATGGAAATACAGAGCGAGGCATAATAAAGAGCGATTTTTAAAAGGCTGTTAAGTAAAAACCGTTAAAAAATTATTTTATAAAAATACATGAAAAAGTATTTTCTGCAATAATAAAACAGTGGTAATTTTTTGAAGGTAACTCTGGTAAGATGACGTCCGTTTAGACGCACACATTCCTCCAGCCGGATCTTGAAGTGTCTCATCACATTGCGCAGGATTGCCAGTGGGATTTGAACAACTTCCTGTCGGATCCGCTCTTTCAGGGCTTCAATTGTTCAAGGAGACTTTGGTTTTCAGATGACCCCACAAGAAAAAGTCTCATGTTGTGAACGAGAGTGCCATGCAATATCCCCTTTTCGGGTGATCACTTGATTTGGAAACAAACAATTGACAATTAGTAAAAGAATTTGATTTTCGGTTTAACTGTGCTTGATTTGTAAAAATCACTTATTATACTCTTTATAATCTTAGCTGAAGAAGGCCACAGAATGAGTGGCCGAAACGTTCTAATTTTTACAAATAAACCACAGAAAATAAAATTCTTTAACTAATGATAGCAACTGCGAAAGCCTCAACTCCAAAAAAAAACAATTGACAATATTCTTATGATATTAAAAATTTTTTTTAACTACTTGTGTTTTTACTTAAGAGCCTTTTAAAAATCGCTCTTATTTTGCCTCGCCTTGTATTTTGATCGACTATGCGAAGGGCCGCCAATGCACGGAGAATGGCCAAGCCCTCCGATGTTATCAAATAAGACGAGTCCGAAATCTGCTGGTTTTCTTTCTTGTTTTGTTTTGAATTCTTTTATTAATTATAAATAATTATTTACCCTTTTAGCGGCTGCACAAAAATGAATTCCTTGGATGGCAATCACAGTATAGGCGTTATGATTCATAAAACGAATGAATTTTTCGAGACAATAAAAGCAACAAATGCAACCTTTGAGGCAACATTTTGCACATTCAGAACCCTCTTCATCCTTCTTCAATCTAAAATTAATGATAATTAGCTTCAACTATCTTTTATTTAAGAGAAATAAATTAATTACTTTGCATATAGATAGGTGAGAATAAGACGAGGCAATTTGAAGAGAGTAATGAGAAAGGAGCCTTTGGCCACTGATCCGAGGTGGTAGCTGATTAATTTACCCGTTGCAGCAAGCACTGAGCCACTCTCTCGCTTCCTCCTAGAAAATTATCAATTGTATTTAGCAGTTCAAGTGAATATTTATATAATTCATGATATTTACCCATTAAAGTACCAATCGGCGACGGAGCCTGCGATTACCATTTGCTGGCAGCTGAGAATGAATTCAGAGATCCAAATAAGACCGATGATATAAAACCACCACATGTAGCGAATCCAGATGGGGTCAAGATAATCGACGATGGTAAATGCTGCAAAATATTTACTGTTTTAATAGATAATAATTATTATATTTTAGAGTGCTTTTTCATATGAATAGAATAATAGAGCTTTGTGCGTTGGCCAAAAATAATATATAAATACACTGTTTAAATAAGTGACATTCTTAAAGTGCAAATATTTAAATGTGAAAAAGTGTAATTACTAATAAATTAAAAAATAATGACCAAGATATTTAAAAATTTTTAATAAAAAAAAAGCTTCTATTAGGCAGTGAGAAATGAATTCTAATATCTATTTTATTTATCAAACAAGTAATAACACTAAATTATTATAATTTATTAAATAACAAATAATCATGTCCCATGCAATATGCATTAAGAAAATTAATTTTCAGCTTTTATTTTATCAGGAAATTATTTTTACATCAAGATTACATTAAAATAAAAAATAAAAGGGATACACCCCTTTAATTAAATTGCTCTAACGATTAGATTTTTTGTTTCCAGGGTGACTTACTCTGGTTACCAATCTTGAGAGGTTCAATTGTTGGTGAAGAAGAAGTGTCATCTTCAAAGAATGAAAGAGGAAAAAAGAAAACGTGCAAATTATATATATATACACACACACACACACACACAAACACAATTTATGAAAGAAGAAAAAAAATTATTCATATTGAGAAAAAGACGAATTGTATATATACAGACAGTTTGAGGGCGCGAAATATTTGAGAACACAACCCTCAATCACTTGACCTTGACAACAGAAATTTCATTCCTCAGCTTCAAATCTGAGGCAGAGATGTTGCCTTAGCCACCAATCGCAACGGCCTTTAGAGGCAAGTGGCTAAGCTGTGGATTACGGATCTGAAGTCTCCACTCGACTCGGGTTCGAATCCAGCTTGGCGCAAATAATTCAACATTGCCGAAGTCTCCTCTAGTGAGGGAAAATCTCACCCAACAGACACAAAGGACCCAATTTGAGGTGGCCTATGTGCCTTAAAAATGAGGATTACTCCGAATGAGTAACCCAGGAACCTCCCTGGTGGCTGAGAAGGAGCAATACCTCACAAAATCCAAAACCCACAAGTAAAAGTCGTCTGCAATGTTCTTGGGTGATGGATAACGAGGACCATGTAATACCACCTCACTTCTTCCCGAGCTTCTTTGTGGAGTGTCAGCCTCACAATGCCAAGGAGTTGATGAAGGCATGGGCGTATCTAGGAAATTTGGCGGGGAAGGCCCGATATTGACTCAATTTTTCTTGGGTCGGAGAGATTTCTGGGGGAGGGGGTCCCCCTAGTTACGCCCATGGATGAAGTCTCCCTTAAGGTGGAATTCCGAGCAACGCGACAGAGCGGCAGCGTCAATAGGTCACTGCAGCCGCGACAGTGTTTTAGGTAAGGACAATAGGTCGCGTTTGTTTACTGACGCCGGCGTCTGTGTCGCAATACTCGAATAGCCTTTCATTTATTTACACATGACATGTTGTGTCGCTCTGCCGCCGCGTCACTGTCGTGGCGTCAGTGACGCTCTGTCGCGTTGCTCGGAATTCCACCTTTACATAACGTCCAAGCCAAGATGAATGAAAGAGTCCAAGCAATTAATTGTTCTATAAAAAATGTTTGTTCTCAAATATCCCGTGCACCCTGTATAAATACTTATATCATAAAAGAAGATTGTTAAAAAAAAGGTTTGTACTCATACTTATTTATTTAATCTAATAATTTAAAATTATTCTACCTAAAGTTTAGGCAGCGCCAGTGTGCCTTCTTCAGGTCTGAAATTCTTTCAATGAAATCAGAGATAAGAGATACTTTACAAAAAAGTTAACAAAAAGCAGTGTTTTTTTTCTCTTACTTACTATAATTGAGGAAGCATGCCAAATTAAGATAATTGCGAAAGAAGTAATGAATTTGTTGAGAATCTATTTTACTGTTGCCTTCATTCATCTAGTAAGAAAGACACTCTGCTTTTTGTTAATTTTCTGATCCTGTTTTTCTTTAAAAGATATTTTAGAAGGGAATATGCAGGCAACCTTAAGCGGAATAATTTTAATTTAATAGATTAAATAAATAAGAACTACTTCCAAGGCCTCTTTTATTACAAAATGATTATTCAATTTGTCATAAAATTATTTTTTAGTAAACAACAAAGAAATGCTTGGTTGTTGATGGCTGCATTATTATAGAGAGATGTAAGAATAAATGATATTTACTTTTAATTTTTGGGAGTGAAATATTCCTCTCAAGGGGAACTCGTTCTCCGGTTGATAACGCAGCAGTTTTTGGTTGACTTGAAGTTTCTAGAGTGCCAGACATGAAGGGTAAAATCGGCTTCACTCCTGGATAGCCTATGAAAAAAAAAAACAAATTATATTCTCAAAATAAATTGAATTTTATTTCTAACTATAAATATATAATAGGGAGTAGTAGTTAAGCTGTTACGCATGTTTTTGCCGATAAGATGGCGTTATATGTCTTAAAAAGTAAGCCAAAAAAAATGGTACCTATTACGAAAATTTGCCAAGAGATGTCAGAATGGTAACTAATAATTTAATGCATTTGGGTGATTTTCATTGATCTTTTAACAATGAATACTTTATAAATATTATTATATATATTTATAAAAGTATATATATATATATATAGGCTAAAATGGGATCTGATAATACCGGCTGTTAGACTAGCCTGCCATCTTTTGCAAGAATGCTGAACTATTTGACAGTTAATTTTTAAATAAATCATCTAAGTTTACTTTAAAACTTTCTTAATTAATATGTGATTAATGATAACAATAAATTAATTTTTAAATTTGATAAAAATTTTAAAATTATTGAGACAGATTGTTTTCTGCATTTTCTTAATTCAAAAAAAAAAAATAAATAATTTCCATAATTTTTTAATAAGTCATTAAAAAAATTATTACTTTCTGCCCCAATAATCCTTTATGACTTTAATTCATTAAAAACAGCCGCATTGAAAAATTCCTTATAATAGTCTAGTTTTTTTTAAATACGTTTAGACGCCGCTCCTACTACCCCTTAACATTGATGATCATTTTGAAAAATATTTACAAATAAAAAGATGAGTTATATGATATGAGTGAGATATGATGAGTTGTTTAATGAATTTAATTAGGGAAAGACAGCAAGGAAAAAGAGAACTTACTGGAAGTTGCGAGACAAGCCACAACAGCTACCCAGAAAATAAAAAACGCTAATAGTACTAGAAAAGTAAATAGCGGCTGTATAAAGAGCATTGGTAGAGCTCCCATACAGCTTGCAGCTTCGTGAAAGAGTTGTCCTAACATACGAACACGATTTCGAAGCACCCAAACAAGCAGTAATAAAATCACCTAAAAAATACCTTCAATATAAGAAACATATCTCAAAATTTTGATGTGAATGTGTTACCGTTATTATGGTAGCAATAATGGCAAGTCCAAGAAAGGCTCGTTCATTTCGAATTACTTCCTCCAAAAACCGAGTAGTTTGAGAATGATCCAAGTTATGTTTTAGATCATAGAAAGTCCACCAGAGAACACAAGTACCAGCAATTGATGCAATACTAACAATGATCATAAAAATCCATGCTACCACGCCGGCGAGATAATGCAAAATTCCAATCATTAATATTGAAAAGACTAGAAAAAATAATAATATAATCAATTTATATTCTTTTAACTAAAAATTATATTTATTACCAAGAGCGACAAAAGTGAGTACAAGAATTTCTTTCCAACATGTGTATAAATCACCAAGAATGGATTCGATGGCGTCCCAAGCATTAATAACAGAATAGAGATTGCTGATCAAATGCCCTGCGGCCTCTTTGAAAGGTTTAGGCACGCATCTATTTAAAACAATCGTACTCTCGTATACTGGGAATTTGGGACAAGGACCATAAGAGGTGCTCAAAGCCACTTTGGTCTCTTCAGTTGTCAAATTTGAGTCCAACCATTTAGAAATGTCTATGTCAGGTCTGAAATATAAATAATAACTAATTAATAAAAAGGTAAACAATAAATACGTGATGCAAAAAGTGAAATTGTCGGAAATTTCACAAATCAAAAAATAAAAAAGTTAGAGCCTTTCAAAGTTATAGATATAAAAAACGGGCTTTTGAGGTAAACGCATTTAAACACAATCAAAAACTTTATAAGGTTACTAAATCAATTATTTTGTAATATTTATCGGATTTTCAAAGCTAAAATTACCGAATAAACTTATTTAGGAAATAATGAAGAATCGTATCCAATCGATATTTTTGACCTAATACGACTTAAATGCCCGTACGATAATTTTACAAGAGGTTCCTTTTCACTTTCGGCAACACATATATATAGATAAATTATTTAAAATACAATAAAGAATGAAAAGTAGAAACAGCGCGAGAGTATTAGTTGAGTGGAGAAATCAGGAAGGTTTACTCGCTTGTATGCAGTTGGTTGAGCAAGAAAAAAATATTATTCAGAGAATTATGTCGAGGATATTTATTTGTACCAGACAACTGATTTTGAAAAATGATCAGTTTCGGATTGAATAAAAACATTATATTTGCAGTATATTGTTTGACATGTTTATCAACAATATACTGTATCAACAATATACCTCAAATAGAATGTTTTTATTCAATCTCTCCAGTAAAACAACTTATAATTGTGAAGATTATTGTCTTAATTTTATTGTCAATTTTAGATTGGTTGTAATATTGTATAGTCATTAGAATAAGTTTATATTTCAAAAATTATTGTATACAATTATTCATCTCATTGTGAGCTGGTATTGTTTTGTGTTTTTGACTCTGTGCATTGAATCTCTTGATATTGTTCACAGGCCTGATGATGGTCAACCTTGACTGAAACTGATCATTTTTCAAATTCAATCGTCTGGTACAAATAAAGGTTAATCGGAGGACTCGAAGCCACGCCAGCGCCCCCTGGGTGGCTTGGAGTCCTATAATAAAGATTAGCCCAAATAAATATCCCCGACATAATTCTCTGAATTATATTTTTTTCTTGCTCAACCAACTGCATACAAGCGAGTAAACCTTCCTGAAAATACAATAGTTAGTTGGGCTTTTTTATAGTTAAAATTAACAAATGATATCTCACCTGCAAAGAGAGGATCCTGTCCTTTTGGCGAATTCTTTGACATCAATCAATGAGTTGAGTGTTTTATCAGGACAATTTTTCACACATAATTTTAGAGAATTTCTCACATCACTAATATCAATATAGAAAAGAAAAGGTTTAGAGGTCATGTCAAGTCCAGAGAAAGGCAAACCCATGGGCTCGTTTTTCTTTGTGCCGCAAGTGTTTCCAAAACTGTCATATCCATTTATGAGACGAAGCGGATTCCCGTAAACGAATGCAAATGCAGCAATCAAGATCTAAAAGAAAATTAACTATTTATGAAGATATATACTTTTTTAGGAGTGACTGATTCCTCAATCATATATATATATGCGAAAAAATGATTAATTTATAAAAAAGATTGAGCCTCTCACCATAACACCCCAAAAGATGATAAAAAGACATAGCCAGAAGATATCTGTGCATGATCTCGGCTTTGGCTCTTGTCTTTGGCCAGCTTCGGCTTCCTCTTCATCGTCGCCACATCCACACCATGACATTTTGACACAATAAGAGTGATTTTATAACTGGCAAAAAAAAAAAGAAAGAATCGTCAATTCAATCTCAGTCATCAATCGATAATAACAAAAGAAATATTTCAAGCATTTGTCATAAACTACTCACCATTTAAAATAGCTCAGAATGTCTAATTCATTTCTTTTCACTTAAAAAAATATAAGATTCCTATTCTATTTTATTAATGAAAACAATTATATTAATTAGAAACTTTCTTTTATTTACAATTAATTAAGAAGGTAAATGCAAATCAGATGTAAATGAGAAATATAAACAACGATCACAGAGTAAAATTCCCTAAAAATGCTTTTAGGAAAATCGTTTTATAATTATATTTTTTTCTTATGTAACAAAATTGAAATATTATACATCTTTATATGTAATAATATTATAATCAGATAATAATAATTAAAATATATTTTATTCTTGACAGTGTTGACAATAGAATATGATTCAAATTGCGCATGCGCACACCATGGCGCAATTTTTTAAATGTAAAAACAAATTGAATTTATTTGCAATTAAAATCAAATGAATTCAATTAAAAAACTTTTAAAATAAATTTAAAAAATTAATTATAATTTGCTTATAATTTATAACTTATCTGAAATCAATATTCTTATGTAATATTGAGCCTGAGACCGAACGAGGTTTTTGCGATTCTAGCAAAAGATCCACTTGCTGTCAACAATTCATTTTGAGAGGTAAAATTTTATTTTATTTTTTTTTTCGTATGGTGTCGGAGCCATGCGGGATCTGCAATTTTTCCTCTATTTACATTGATACAATCGCCAGTGTGGATCTAAATATAAACCATCGAGTCCTAAAATAAATGAGTGAAAGAACGAGGGTGCGAAAGAGAAAGAAAGCTCTGCTTTTGTTTCCGGCTTTAGAAAGCAAATGAAATTTTGTTGTTTCTTTGTTATTCAGTAAAATTTTGATATTCCAATTCAATGGCTTCTTTTGATTCTTTATTAACAAATCAGGATGAATCTCCAGGATGGTTTGCATTATTATTTAAGAATTTCTGCAATCTGGAATCAACATCGGCACGTGTGCAGGATTTCGCAAAATTAACATCAGATATAGAAAAATTCAAATTTATACGGTATTGTATAAAAATTCTCTTAAGAAATTGAATTTTTTCTTTTAAAATTAACTCCTTTATAAATATAATAGAGATGATCCAGAAGCTTCAAGTTATATACAAAATTCATTTAATGAAAATTCCACGAAATTTAAAAAATGCAATTTGGCAGCAGAGAAACATCGACAAGCGGGGAATAGAGCCTTTCAAAAAGGAGATTTCCCCTCGGCATTTCATCTCTATACACTGAGTATTAAATCCGTTCCCCAAGATAACACCAAGGATTTATCCATCTCGGTAGCCAATCGATCTGCAGCTCTTTACCACCTTGAATTGTACCAGGATGCATTAAGTGATATTACTTGGTGTTTGAAAGTCGGCTACAGCAAATCGCTGCACTATAAAGTCAAGGATAGGTAAGGATTTTGAAAATTATTATTTATTATTTATTAATGCTAATTAATTTTAGGGAAGCCCGATGTTTACTTGCTTTAAAACAACATTTAAAAGCGCTGGATGCATTTCGTGGAACTCTTCAGGCATTAGATGATGCTGATTTATCTTTAGAACGACGGAGAAAATGGCAAATGGATGTACAAATTATGATGACGATGTTGGAGAAGACACCCCAGATTTCTAATGGTACAAAAGCTATTTAAAATAATGGATAATAGGATATGTAAATATGGTAAATAAGATTTGTGCCGGATGCTGGACCGGTGAAATGATCTTTCAATGAATGAGCGGTAAATGGTAAATAAGATGCATGGGGAATCCTAGGAATTAGATACCGTCTCACAACTCAATTTATAGCTGTGATGTTATATCCATAAGAGGGTAGAAAAATGAGAGACTCAGCTAAAGCTTTTTCCCACACAGCTGACGTTTCGGTTCCGTGTTTAAACCATCTTCAGAGCTGGCGAAGTCATTATTTAAGTGTCACAGTGGATTTCATACATAGTTGAACCAAACCTTTAAATAATTTTATTTATTTATTTGAACTTCCGCCCCTCCCAGTTTGGATTAAGAGTTCGATACATAAATTTACATACATTTATATAAGGCGGAATCAAAAAAAAAAAAAATTGCAAGACATATGCAGCCAAAATTATTTCTTTTATTATGCCGTTCCAGGCTGCATGTCTTGCAATTTTTTTTTTTTGACTCCGCCTTAGAAATACTTCCAGCCACAAAGACATACCTCAATACCTTTATATAATTAAATTTTTTATAAATAAAATTTTATATACCTGGTCATCGCATACCGATTGTATATATTTATTATATGTATATATATTATTATATATCTGTGACACTGGTTCAAACTCGGAACCGAAACGTCAGCTGTGTGTATTAGATAAATAAAGAAAAAACTTTAGCTGCGTCTCTCATTTTTCTACCCTTTTATGAATATACCGTTTAAGAATAGACAATATATTGAATAATATTTGTGAGAAGCTTTGAAGACTTTGGATTATGGTAAAGGTTATCTGCCTCAAAAGAAAGCCCTGTGGACCAATCACTCAGCTGAAAATATTAAGAAAGTCACTTGTTGCAGAGATTTTGGAGAATTCATCACCCCAGCTTCCAAGCTTAACTGGTGGAAAGCACCAAGCTCTTCCAGCCGCCTCGTCTCTAATTGGAGTTAGATTCGAACCAGAATTGGGACGATATACAAAAGCTGAAAAACCAATAAAAACTGGAGATACATTGATTATTGAGAAACCTATTTGCGTTGTTCTTCTAGCTGAACATAGAGATACTCATTGCTTCCAATGCTTTAAAAGGTTTAAATGATTTGTTTATGATATTTTGAAACAAAAATCAAAAACAAAAAAATTTATTTTGCGTAGACTAGTTGCATCAATACCATGTCCAAATTGCACAGCGGTGCTCTTCTGCGGAATGTCCTGTCTTGAGAAGGCACTCAACACCCATCATCGATATGAATGTCCTTCATTGTCAGCCCTTTGGTCATCAGGAGCTTCAGTGACGTGCTTCATGACTTTACGGCTTATATCTCAAATATCTCCTCAAAACTGGACTTATTTACAACCCGTTCTAGAAGCGGTAAGAGTAACTCTTGAAATGCTAAAGTGTATTTTAATTATAAAGATTAAATAATTATTTTAGGATGATTCATCTCCAGATTCAAATGAAAGATTATTATTGATTTCCGGGGATGATTATCGTTCTGTGCATCGTTTAGTTCGACATCCTTCTAAACGATCTAATGAAGATATTTTTCACCGAGCTAATATGGCATTAGTTCTTTATAAATGTCTTGAAAATGGAGGATATTTTGAAGGAATGAAAGAAGAACAAATTTTATTTATTGGAGGTCTTTTACTTAGAAATCTTCAAGTAAATATTTATTTTAAACACTTTCAATGTTATTCTCAACTCTGAGTTTTATTCTAATTTTATTGTCCAGGCCTTGCAGTTCAATGCCCATGAAGTTTTTGAATTACAAGAGTCAACAGATAATGATTCGTCTTCTCGGACGGTCTTTTTAGGAGGAGGTCTTTATCCAACACTTGCGCTATTTAATCACTCATGTGAACCATCCGTTACTAGGTATTCTTTTTCTGTTTTCGCCTCGAATGATAATCCAGAGCCAAAACTATTTAATAATTTCTATTTCAGATATTTTGTAGGGACCACAGTTGTCGCACGAGCTGTTCGTCCCATTCGAATAGGAGAGCAAATAGGAGAGAATTATGGGCCAATTTTCACTCAAGAACCAAAAATAGTTAGACAAGAAAAATTAAAAAATCAATATTGGTTCGATTGTCATTGTCGGGCCTGTATTGAGAATTGGCCTCTTTTTCAAGAGATGCCGACGGAGGTCCTTAGATTTCGTTGCGAATCTTGTCCTGGTGTGATCATCGTGCCCAAAGAGACGCCGGATTTTATGGTCAGATGTCCCTCTTGTAGCAAATATACTAATCTCCTTGGAGGTCTTAAAGCTTTACAGGTATGACAATTTGTGAAGTGGCTCTTGTATTTTAATAATAAATGAAGGAGCAGGCTAAGATGAATTCTATTTTCTTAATGCATTTAAAAAAATGTAATTATTTCTCTTATAGGATACTGATGCAGGCTTCAAAAGAGGAAGTCGCCTCTTTAATGAAAAAAATATTCCAAAAGCTCTTGAAGAATTTACAAAAATTTTGGATCTTTTGGACTCAACTCTTGCGCCGCCCTTTACAGATTATCATCTCTGTCAACAGGCTGTTCGGCAATGCCTTTTGAGATGTGGAAACAAAAAGTGAACAATTTTTTTTTTCTTTTTAATTAAAAATTAATAAAATTTCCTTAATTAATTGTGGATATCTGTGTGACTTCATGTTTTATGATGCAGACTTCTTCTTTGAACCTTCCTGGCCTCTTTCTTTGTTCTTTGAGGAGCCTTTGAAGACCTTTCTTCAATGATCCAACTTCGTGACTAAACCATATCAAATGCCTTCCAAAATACTCCATTTCAATGGCGATTTTTCTTATTTCTGAAATTGACCTCTTCATGTTTCCGCGGCATATATCATCACACTTTGGAGAAGAGTAAAGTACAGAGAATGGAGCGATGTTGAATTTCCATGTGGCCAATTCACACTTTTAAGGTTGATATTTAATCCAGCTTGGACATAAATAAGACTGTTTTAACCATCTTGGACTTCTGCAATAAAAATAGATCATCAGCAAAAAATCTGGACTGAATTAATAAAACGGGCAAGACAAACTTTTAGTTTTCATTTATAAATGTATGAATCTTTATAAGATATATAAATATTTTTATTTTCTTATTCATTTCATAACTCTATTTGATATTAATTTAAATAAATAAAGACAGTGGCGTAACATATTTTAGCTGGGGCCCTTTTTTTCGAGCTCCCTTATTAAAGGGAATAATTTACAAGTAAAAACCGTGAAATTTGTTTGTTTTTTTAATGTAACCCACACAGCACGGAATATTGCAATCTTGCTCAATGTTGACAATATTGCGGCAACATTGATGCAATATTGCAGCTCAAACAGCAATATTGCTAGTTTGGAATATTGCCGCTGCAATGTTGCCAAGATTCGCAATTTTTCTGCAACATTGCTGCAATATTTTGTGCTGTGTGGGATATTTCTACATTACAAAATGAAAAATATATAATTTAATAATAGTAGTTAATTAGAAGGAAATGTATATTTATTTAGGCCTAACTTACTACTACATCACAAAACAGAAGGCTTACAAAGCTTTCGGTTCCACCCGACCGCCCCCCCCCCACATCGCGGGGGTGTACGTTACGCCACTGAATAAAGACATGATCCATTTAATGTAAAGCCTTATAATGAATAAGAAATAAAAATATTCATAATAAAGATATTTGGGAAATTCAAGAATGAAATTACACAAAGATATTTTCATTTTTAAAATACACCAGTCATATTATTATTAAAGTCAAATTTTACCAGAAAAAAACATATTTTTTTTTTTTTTTTAGAAAATTTAGGAATATCTCTATAATTTTTATTATCCCAAAAGAGGGTCATATAAATAATCAATGAATATTATCTGAAAAAATTCCTAGAGAAATATTTATATTTAGAACATTTTGATAGACATATATAGAATATGGACAAACTTCATTTTATTTGACCTCTTCGAGCATAATCAAATAGTTGTAATGTGTCCTCTATAACAGGGCTTCTTAAAGGAGTGGGCCGCGGCTCCCTAGGGGGCCATGGATTACCCGCAGGGGGCCGCGAAGAGTCTCAAATGTAACAATATTGTTAAATAAATTTTTTTCTCATTAATCTTCACTCGTGGAAAATTTAACCTCTAACTTTATAGAAACCAGATGTAACCTAAACCTGATCTTTTTTTTTATTTAATCTAATTTAAATAATGCAAATGTTTAAAAAAAATTGAGATTGTTATATGATTTGTGCACATATGATCTTAGCCATGGAGGTGGATGCATACATTCATCAACCAAAACATAAAAAGTGTGTTCATTTTTTAACCCAGCTTTTACTGTGAAGATTAATAAATGCATGCATTGACTAGTAAGTGTATGCATCAGTAGCGTAACGTTTTTTAGATGCCCCCCCCCCCCGCAAACCTTTATTTCGGGCCCCATTATTAGACCTTACAAAAAATATTTTTAAAATACAGTATATCCCTGAACCCTGAGGGCCCGGGCCCTCTCAAAGACAAATTTTCATTAAATTTTTCCGTTTTTACCGGAGCCCTTAGGGCCCCGGCCCTTTCAAAGACAAATTTTCATTAATTTTTTTTTTTTTTATCTAAATTTTTCCGTTTTTCCAGGAGCCCTGAGGAGATACAGTTTTTTAGCCCGGCCCGGCCCGTGGGCCCCCAAGGTCCGGCCCCCCCCCCCCCCGGATCGCGGTGTCTGCGGGGGCGTACGTTACGCCACTGGTATGCATATACGAAATCCAAAATTATAAATAGTTTTTTTTTAACCAATCTGAATTTAAAAAAAAAATTGGGGGCCGTGAGATATTGAGGGGGGGCCGACTTCAAACGTTAATGGCGATCGTTCCTCCTCCCTAAAAATATGTATTTTTGTGAATTCACACGCCTATATTAGCCAGTGCCAATTGTTCCTTTGACTGATCCAAGTATATGTATTTTCCTAACTAATCTAAATATTCATTTTTGTGGGTCATCATAAATTACAAGTTCGACACTTTGGTGTCTTCGATCTCTGGTTATGGATAACTCGGTAGACAAATCTCATCTTTTGATTTAAAATTCATTCAAATATAAAGAGATTTGATTCCTTTGAAAGAGGATCATAATAAAATTGAAGAAAGCCAAAATTCTTATCACTATATAAATCATATATATATATATATATATATATCAAAATGTCTAAACGAGATAATTTAAACAGTCATCTTCACACATATTTTATTTCTTTCCGTAAATCACCTATATTATTTTATATTTATTCCTGAATATACAAAATAATTAATTTTAAAAAAATAGATGTTTTATTATTCACGTTTTTCATATCAAATAAAAAGTAATAATTATAAAAATGATTATTATTCGATATTAAATATTCCAATACTATTAAGTTTAATTCATAAAAACCATTTTGAATAAAAAAATAAAATATTTTACAATCCTGACGTGGAAATTATATATCAACTTAATAAATATTGAAAGACTTTTAAGTAGTTATAAAAGGTCTTGATTTTCATGTTTTTAATACACAGAGTAAAAAAGTAAATTCTTTTTCTAAGTAATTTCGTGAAGAAGTTTTCATATTTTTAAAATAATGATTATATTTAAAAAAAAAAAAAAAATTATAATCAGGTGTTATAAAAATAAGAAACTGAGTCAAGATCATATACATGGGACCTGATATAAAAAGATAATCATTATTTGAAAAAATAATTAAAATAGAAATAGAAAAATGCCCTTTTCAATGTACCTAGTTTATATGTATAAAAAATTAAAATTTTTATTAATTTATTTATTAAATGAAAATTTCAATGTTTAAAAAAGAGAGCAAAAAGCCTATAAGATTATACTCTTTTATTAATTTTTCATTTTTTTTTTTTATTAAATAAAAAAAATTTAATTTTAATTTATTATAATATATTAAACAAATTTTTATTATGTACATATATAAAGATAAATTAATTTTTTATGATGGAAGGAGATAGTAAAAATTTCAATAAATATTATTTTTGGTCCATCTTTTAGAAATATTGATTTTATTGTTTGTATAAATCAAGGAATATGTAATAAAAAATTTAATGTGATACTTTAAAAAATTTTTAAAAAATATTGATATTAATGGAACATATGTCAAGTGAATATATAATTATATTTCTTGTGTATATAAAACAATAAAATCAACATGATGGTAGATTTATATATATATATGATTTCTCGTATTTAAATATTTTTATAATAGAGATTTTTTTTTAACTTTATATATCGATCGTTGATGAAAAATTAATAAACTTAATATGAGGAAGGCGCGACAATATATTCATGTTAATCTTATGGAGGATATCTTCTATATTGTAAAAGAATGCACGAAGGCGGAAGGAATGATGGGACTCATTTTGAGTTAATGTCCACCGTTAAGAAATATAAAAAAAAAAAGAAGATTCCACAGGAGAGGGTCATTTCAAAGAGAATGACATCGACTCAAAGTCTTTAAAAGGCCGATGATTGGATTTATTACCCAAAGTCAAAATATTAAAATTAAATGTATTTGTGTATGGAGGTATGCATGAATAACCAACGATAACAATAAATGGAACTGAAATCACCATTTCTTTTTATGTTCATCCATAGAGACGCCTCCGGGTCCAAGATAGACGATCATCAAAAGGCCTCCAATTACCGATAATGTCTAAAAAAAAATTAAATTCATATAATATCGAGAGTGGCCTATAATACGGGTAAATACAAGTAAAGAATCAAATTTTATGCTCACAAAGATGAAACAGCTAATAATTAAATAATATTGCTCTGGCAATTAATATTGATGAAATGCAAAAAACTCAAGGTCAGACGGGAAGCACTTATCATTAGACAAAATTTGCTTGTAATATTCTATATATACACTGCGCGTCAAAAATAGAGGAACATTTTTGTTTCTTCTTAAAAAGACCTATTCTAATCTACCTTAATGATGGTCTAATTTGAGTATATATTAAATATTTTATACATTTCTAATGTAAATTTAACACAAATCAATAATACAATTTAAATAAAATAAAGAAAAATATGTCGATTTTCAATTTGAGGCACAAAATCAACATAGTTTCGCTGTTTTGTTGGATACATGGGCGTACCCAGCGAGGGGAAGGGGGGGGGGGGGGCAGCTGCCCCCTTAGAAGCAACAAAAAAAAAAAATTAAATGTTTATAAAGTGATGAAACGAAACAAAATTGGTGGTTGGCGACGGGGAATGATTCTTTTTGTTAGGACTCGAGGGTTTTTAGGCCTTCAATTCGAAGGCTTTAATAGCTATGTCACAATCTGGACGACCATGATCTGCCCCCCCTGGACGACTATGATCTGACCATGCCCCCCCCCCTAGATTTGATCCTGGGTACGCCCATGGTTGGATATTAATTAAAAATTTTGTTTTTAAAAGAATTTCAAATAAAAAAGAAAGAGAAAAATTGAAATGGAAAGATTTTAAAATTTTAGAAATTTGGCTTTAATAAAAATATTTCGACATATTTTTCTTTGTTTTATTTAAATTGTAATTATTTATTAAAATGATTGGATTTGTGTGAAATTTACTTTTTACTTTCTCTTACCTATGTATATATGTAATATATATATAGAGAGAAAGTATTGGATTCATGTCAAAAATTCGATGTGAGATTTTGATGGATATACACGTTTTGAGGTCCCCTGAATCCAAAAAAGTGGTTTTCGCGACATGGTCTGTCTGTCTGTGTGTCTGTGAACAAAATATCTCAAGAACAAAAAGAGCTAGGAAGTTGAAATTTTATATTTAAGTTAGGCACCCCCATGGGACGTGACACGAAGCTTTTGAACAAAATCGACCAAAGAGTACTAGTACTTTACTGATGCAATTTTTCAGTTTTTTTCGATTTTCTCAAAATTTGCTCCAACGATTTTTTTAAAATTCAAAAATCAATTATTTTTTAGATTCTCTATAAAATGTATATTCTCATTTTGTGATTGAAATCTTCTGAAGACCACTTTACTCTTGTACTCCATAGAAAAGATAGGAGAAATGGTTGCCATGGTATCAAAATATAAATATTTTCCCATACTTATAAATTTTACATCATGAATTCAATCGTACCCTATGGTCGGAAACTAAATACATGTCGACACAAAAAATCTGGTGTGACAAGCACAGAACACAACTTTCGATTACCCGAAGGTAAGAGAAAGTTATGTGCTGTGCGCCAGTCACACCAGATTTTTTTAATGGGTGCATAAGGTCCGAGGACCTATAATGACCAATAGTCACATGCAGCCAGGAAGAAAATAAAAACAAAAGGAGAAGCATAAAGGGGAAACTCAATTGCGGGAACTGAGAAGATGCCTGTTAAGATTAGACTTGAAAGTCTGAAGATTGTAGGTTTTGGGGAAGATAGACGCAGGGAGCTTGTTCCAATCACGGGAGGTCATGGGGACAAAGGAAGAATGAAATTGATTTGTTCTGTTAGTCGTGATCTGAACAGCATAGGGGTGCTGGGACGATGCCTCCCTTGTGTTCCGTGTATATGTTGCATTGGGTGGGATAATTGATTTTAATTCGGCAGAGCATTGACCATAGAAGAGAGAGCGTAGACACGCTTTTTCTATGATCTAATGACTGTAGGGATGTGGTGAGGGTAGAATCATCGATCAGTCTAAATGCACACCTGTGTATGGCGTCCGAGGAGGAGAGAGTGAATTGAAAATGAGCTTAGAAATGTATAAGATATTTCATATGTTTAATAAATTACAGGGTCATTAAGATAGATTAGAACAGGTCAGTGTTACGTTTTTTATGACGCAGATTGTTTTAATATTAACCCACCCCTACAGCATAGAACCGTGAAGTTAGACAACCAGAGTGCTTAGAATTACACCAGCTTAGCGCTCTGGTTGTCTAACCAGTTAACTTCACGGCTCTATTCTCTAAGGGGGGGGGGGGCGGTTAATATTGAAACAGACTGTACATGGCTGTTAACATGGCAACCATGTCTCTTATCTTTCCTATAAAGTACAAGAGTAAAGTGGTCTTCAGAAGATTTCAATGGCAAAATGAGAATATACATTTTAAAGAGCATCTAAAAAATAAGTGATTTTTGAATTTTAATCAAAATCGTTGGAGTGAATTTTGATAAAATCAAAAAAAAAAAAAAACTGAAAAAGTTCATCAGTAAAGAACTAGTACTGTTGGGCCGATTTTGTCCAAAAGCGTCGTGTCCCGCCCCATTGGAGGCGCCTAACTTAAATGAAAACTTTCCTAGCTCTTTTCGTTCTTGAGATATTTTGTTCACAGACACACAGACAATGTCGCGAAAAGCCACTTTTTTGGATTCAGGGGACCTCAAAACTTGAATACCCATCAAAATCTCGACATCGAATTTTTGACAGGATTCCAATACTTTCTCTCTATATATATTACCATATATAGAGGTAAGAGAAAGTAAAAAAGTTGAATTTGCACCCTAAAAGAAGATTCTTATATTAAGTTAATAGTATCACCTTGAATAATATCAAGGCAAGACAAATTTAGTTAAGATAATAATCCATAAATTGCACAAATATGCCATTTTGATAGAATGTCTATTTTCAACATTATAAAAAAAATACATTAATAATCAATTTTTTAATATATTTAGCATATTTTTAAAGAGTGATGAGAAAGAAAAATTATGTCGACGTCAAAATATTTTGCAATTCAGTAAGGGTCAATATAAAAGAACCCACATCAGGGGCGGATTAAAGGGGGGGGGGGGGGCAAGGGGGGCGATCACAATGTTATAAAAACTAGTAATCTAAAGAAATTATGATTTCCGGGCTTTAATTTCAATTGAATTTGTTACCAATCAATTTAAATAAATAGGAAAGGGGTCTAAATGGCCATAGATGCCCACAAAGTCCTTAAATAACCACCCCCCCCCCCGACAAAATTGCATTAATCCGCCACTGACCCACATGCGTTTTTTCATGAGATTAAATATTTTTATAAATATGAGGATGAGGGAATATTCATTCTATGAACCAGAAAAGTTTTCTTTAAATCTATTTTATCAATCCACCTTTATTTTTTTAAAATTAAAAAAAAAATTCTCTAAATTTTAGAAAAAAAAACTAAATCTTTTAATAAAATATATAAATCAAGATTACCTGGAAAAAGTCATATTTAAGAAAATCCCGAAGAGGTTTATATGCAGGAATGTTCCACCAGGCATTATGATAGAAGTTAAGGCATGTCAAGAGTAAAACGAGAATGAGCGAACTTAATTTGGTTTTATAGCCAATTGTCACTAATACCATGAGAATGGATCCAAGAATATCCTGGACAATCTGAAAATAAATTGTAAATATTATTTGAGGGTGTGGGTAAAATTCCTAACCGTTTTTAACAGAGGAAAAATAAATGTTTTATTTTATATATATATATATATATATATAGAGTATAGTATTGATATCGGAAAAAATTTAATCCCTTGATTTCAATTGAAATACGTTTTCCCTGAGAATAAAAAATGTGAGTCTTGCAAAATAATCTGTTTTAAGTGTGCGTTTCTACAAAATATCTTAACTTTCAGCAAGTAATAATGATCAATCTGAAATACATTGATTTATCGAAAACCTCTGCTGACATTAATCCCTTGTGTCTGTTGGGGTCGCCTATCCCCCGGTTGATTATTAGGTGCTTGGTCTTTGCTTAACTGAAATCATCTCGGTGGCCTTTTCGTTCCGCCAGGTCCGCAGACAAATTTATTCAAACTTTTGAAACGAATGCTTGAATATTAATTGTTTTGTGGAAACCCACATTTACAGAGAGATCATTTTGCAAGACTCAAATTTTTTATTCTTAGGGAAACACAAGAATGTAATACGATTGAAATCATGGTATAAATATTTTTTTTTTATATCAGAAAGAAAAAACTATTTTTATTCTTAAATAAAAGGTAAAAATTTTGAACATTTATGGAGTTTTAAAAATATCTAATCTCTTTAAAATTAATATTAAAAATAAATTTATTTTAAAGAAATTAATTCTTTGAAAGATTTGCATAATTAATGAAAAGGATAAATATCTTAAAAAATTTGAATATTTTATCTGTTATTATATAATTTTTTAATGATTTTTTTTAATATAATGAAATTTAGATAATAATTATTATCATCATACAAAGATAAAAAAAGAAATATTACCTGAAGGAATGAGATTTCAAAACGTAGAAGTGTGATAAACATAAAAGCTAATAAAATTCTTCCGGTTAATTGGAGATAGTTTTTGGGTTTGTTTTCTCCAAGCGATGGAACTCCAGCAAAAAGACTTTTCCCTTCAACACGACTTTCAGCAAGTACCAGCAGAAGGGCGCCTATTAAGGCAAGGTTGCGGAATAGAAATTGCATATCCCACAAAATACTATAAGCGATTGTCTAAAAAAAAAAGAATTTTATTTTTAACATATAGGATATATAACAATTTGTACCTTTAGAGGTATAAAAATAACATTCAAGGTCATGGAACCTAGACGTTTGAGGTTGAGATATAAATATTGGCTGATTGGTTCTTGGAATTTTATTTTGGAAGATTAAACGAGAATTTTAATTTACCTGAAGAACAACAATGAAGAATAGAATGCCACAAGCGATGGTCACCCTGAATCGGCCCAAGACCATCACACAGCCCCCGAGTTGACCGAAAAGATTAATTAGTACAAAAAGGGTGGCAAGAAATTGGCCACAGCCCCAGGACATGTCCATATACTCTCGCTGTTCTGACCATTGCACCCACATTCGAATTCCGTCTTCAAGAAACGTCGAGATCAAACAAAGTCGAGCAATTGTTGGCAATACATGCTTTAAATGCCTTAATACCTGTGAGAATATAAGAAATTAAATTAAAAAACGGCATAAAAAAAGAGGCCATGTATGACGTTGACAAATAATATAATTTATCAAAAAAATAGGCACAAAAACTTTTTATATAAATTTAAGTATAATATAAATAATTAAGGTAATGATATATATACTTTATCAGCGAAATCTTCGGCTTTCCCTAAAAATTCATGATTCTGTAGATCCATGTTGGCAACAGCTGGCACTCAAATATTTTTAATCAAATCGAGGATTCTGCGTTCGGCCGCTGAGCAGCCAATGGGCCAGCGGGGCAGCAGGGAGGGCGCCACTGAGCCGAGCTGATGTGGAACTCCAAGAATGGAGGGCGCCAGCGCCATCTACGGCGCCGGCATTGCCTTCACGCGTCTACCCTATGCTAATTATCACTGAGAATATTTAATTATTTTTTTTATATAAATAAGAGAAAGTACAATCACTCTATTCCATAAATTAAAAAAAAAATTAAAAACCTTTTGAAAAGTATACAAATTAATTTTTATTTAAATATTGTAAAAGTAACCGCCTAAAGAGGCAGAATGACCAACATTGCAAATTTTTATAATTATTTTCGATAAAAATATTGAACAGAAAAATAATTTTATCTCTTTTTTCAAGAGAAAATTTTTTTTTATTGCAAAACGAGGAAAAAAATGAATATATAATTTAGTTAAAAAAAAAAACTTAAAATTATGTCTTGTAGGGAATTTTGAGAAATCTGGCAAAAACACGGGCAAAAAACAGCTGCTGTTATTTGTAATTCCCTTCAAATTAATAGCAGGGGGATCTTATTAGTCCTTGCTGATTTTAAATGTCACTTAGTAAAGATTTAAAAAAGTATTATTTGGGTTATATAATATTTTCATTTTAATCATGATATGCTAATCTTTTATGACGTATAGTTAAAAAAATTTAAAGTAAATTTCAACTCAAAATGAGCAATTGTAAGTATTATTAAATAAATAATATTTTTTTAAATAAAGTGATTTATGAATCAATTATTATAGGTTTAAGGGTCGCTCTAGTTCAAATGGCAGTAGGAGCCAATAAATTGGAAAATATCAACAGAGCTCTGAAACATATTCAAGAGGCAAAAGAAAAAGGCTCACAACTTGTGATTCTTCCAGAATGCTTTAATTCACCTTATGGTACAAGTATGTAAAACAGTTTTGATCTTGATATACTGTAGTAGTTATATGACTAATTAATTTGAAAATTAACTAATGTCATTGGCAGACCATCATGGATAATACATTAAGCTCAAGAGCTTTCAATTTTAAATAGCAAAAATAATGTTCTCTGAGCAATTTTTCATCTGTTTTTATACAACTTTTTCGTGCATGCCTCCATACCCGGCCCCTATTCATGCATTGTGAGATGTCACGTCAAAACATGACTAACCATTTGCTAAGCTGTTTGGACTTAAGTATTGTATTAAGATGAATGGTGAGGGACAATAATAAGTACCACCCATGCGTTTTCTACTAGTGATTATTTCATTGTTATATTGTTAAATGAAAATTTATAGGAAATTTTGTAGGTTTGAACCATGAAAGTTTCCATTAAAAAATATATATTTTTTAAAAACAATGAAATAATCACTAGTAGAAAACGCATGGGTGGGATTTAATATTGTCCCTCACCATTCATCAAATCTTAATACAATACTTAAGTCCAAACAGCTTAGCAAATGGTTACTCATGTTTTGACGTGACATCTCACAATGCATGAATAGGGGCCGGGTATGGAGGCATGTAAGAAAAAGTTTGATAAAAACAGATAAAAAATTGCTCGTTATCGGCCCGAATAACTCCACTGTCTTAAGAGATAATTATTTTGAACATAAAACGGTTAGAAAGAATGGTACTTCAGTTTAATCCTATTATTTAATCAGTTTAATCCTATTATTTAATTTTACCGCGAGAGCGCGCGGCGGGAAATTCTTATTTGAAGGTTTAAACCAGGGGTGAACAACCTTTTTAATCAACGGGCCAATTTAAATTTTAAAAATTTTTGGCGGGCCGCACATAAAGTAACACTTATTAATAATTTACAAAACTTTATTTATAATAAACATTAGAATAAAAAAAATTTAATTTAAAAAAAAGTAAAGATTTCATATACAAATTTTAATGCAAAATAAAAACAAGAAAAGAACAGAAAAACGAATTTACTTGAAATTTTTAATGAGAAATTTAAGCAGAGAGCGGAAAAAAGTCTCTTATTTTCGGAAAAAAGTCGCCTTAATTCTTTTTTAGCCAAATAGTCGGTAAAAAGTCTCTTAAAAAGTCGCTGTCAAGTTTAAGAATTAATAATATGAAAAAGTAAAAGAAATACAGCCTTCAAGCACTGTACAATTTCTTTTAATAACTCGGACACCTTCTATATAATAATTTAAATAATTTTCGAGACCTATTCATGAATACCTCAATTCGGCTGGTCTAAATTATAAAATAATTATTGGAAACAAAGATTGATTTCACCATTTTGGGAGGGGGAAGAATTCCCAGGAATCTTTTTTTGTATATTCCTGAAACATACAATAGAGTAGTTTTTCTGCAAAAAATTGTAAATGGTTACCCCATCTTTATAAAATTTCATAAAATATTCAACTTGGCCTATATTGTCAAAGCTATTGTACAATTTTTGTTCTATTATAGAATATTTTGGTGAATATGCTGAGAATATTCCTGATGGCGAAACTTCCAAGAGTCTATCAGCTGCAGCCAAGAATTCACAAATTACCATTATAGGGGGATCAATTCCAGAAAAAGTTGGGCAAAAGCTATTCAATACCTGCACTGTTTGGAATCCACAGGGCGAACTCGTGGCCAAATATAGTAAAATGCATCTTTTTGATATTAATGTTGTCGGAGGACAGCAATTTAAGGTACCTGGATTATAAAATTACATTTTTAATCATTTTAATATTATTTAGAGAACGGGAGAAATTTTATATCATTAAAATAAATGAAATCTTATAGTTCTGGATTTTATTGATAAACTATTTCCAATTTTATAAAAGAAAAATGTTTCTAACTTCAAAACAAATTAAAATCAATATTTTGGACAAGCAATTCCTACCAGGGCTGGAGTCTCGACAGAAAAATATGTGACACCGAAAATATTAAAGAGGGTTTTATAGTTTTTGAAATTAAAATGCTCTATTTTGTCATTTTATGCCTACACAGACAGGGACAAAGTAAATTTGCCGACGACACCCCAGCCCTGGATCTTCCTAACCGCCTTTAAAGCTATTACCTTTATAAAAGATCCATTTCATTTCAGGAATCGGACACTCTATCAGCTGGGGATAAATTTGTTAATATTGATCTTTCTGGATGGAAAATTGGATTAGGAATTTGTTACGATATTCGATTTGTTGAATTAAGCCGATTGTATGCTCTTCAAGGCTGCGATTTTTTGGTTGGTATTAAATGAAAAACAATTTCTATTTTTATTTATGAAATCTAATTTAATAATTTTGTAAGTAGGTTTTTCCAGGAGCTTTTAATCTTACGACTGGTCCTCTGCATTGGGATCTTTTAATACGTTCTCGAGCATTGGATAATCAATGCTATGTTGCGGCTGTTGCCCCTGCTAGAAATGCTTCCGCCGACTACCAATCCTGGGGTCATTCAGCTTTGGTGGATCCATGGGGAAAAATTCTTGCTCAAGCAGAAGCAGATCCTCACATAATCATTCATGATATTGATAGGGATGTGGTTAAGGCTATTCGGGATCAAGTAAAAATTATTTCTTTTCTTAAAAATATTATTTACTTTATCTTATTTTTATAATTATTTTAATATACTAATGGGATTTTCTCTCCTTAGATCCCTGTCTTCAAACAACGCCGAACTGATATCTACAATATAAAGTAAACAAAAAATTACAAAAAAATATTGTTACAAAAAGACAAAGTCACAACTGAATATAAAAGACCAACAAGAAAAGAGGAAAAATTAGAGTTTCGACAAGGGTCGGACAGAAAAGGGAAAATTGGTTGCAAGATAGTGGGTGGGGCACCTTTACAATGAGATTTATTTTTTTATTTTAAATATAAAATATAAATTACCTTAATGGATTCTCTCTCAAGTATAGTATATCCTTTCATTTTTGAATAATCCTTTTATCCTAATTCTTCAAAGCAAATAAAGGATTTTTGAATTCCTAGAGAATAATAAGCACCTGAAGAAGAAAAATATAAAATTAATATTACTTTTATAAAAAACAATAATAAATACAATTTTAAATTTGCCGACACCGACACGAAAATTTGATTAATTCCGTTTTTGAATTTTTTTTTTTTAAATTTAATTCAAGAAGTGGAATTATTAAACAATTGGAGCGTGGAAGTACCAAAGGGAGTAAGTGCCAAAATTAGAGTACCGAGATAATCGTGAAAAACTGTTTAAGAACAGAACAGTGCTTTTAGCAAGGGCGGATCCAGAGGTGTTTCTCGGGGGGGGGTAATCTGGTGTGACTCGTCGCACAGCACACTATTTTTTTTAATTTCGGTAATTTAAAAGCGTATTCTGTACTTGTTTGCCAGAATATAAATACACATCAAATTTTTAAGTATTAATTTTAAAAATTTTACATTAAAAATAAATTTTTCTGTGAAAAAAAGGTATTTTTTTCGAGTCTCGGGGGGGGGGTAATTACCCCCTTTACCCCCCCCTTGTATCCGCCCTTGGCTTTTAGAAGCCATTTTATCCAATAAATGAAGCAACAGCACGTTACTGAAACATAAGGTTTATAAACTAAAGCAGTTTTAATAAAAAAAGGTTTACAACACGGAAGAATTTTTAGTACACAAAAAAAGTTTACAAAAGAAAAACACTTATTTTACTTTCTACAAATCATTTTGCATTTTAACAAACAAAGGTAGCGTGCCTACCTCCTATACCAAACGTCGCGGGTTCGGACCCAGGCAGTTCGATGATTTTATTTAAGCCATTTGGATACCAGATGGCTTAAATAGAAATGCCTGACCCCATAATAGATATATTCTCTACAACGGTTATCGTCAAAGTCTTAAATGGCCTAAGTTGCCGAAAAGACTTGAATTGTGTGTGAATGTGAGTGTGAATGAGAAAAAAGTTTGAATGTTTTAAAAAAAAAAAAAAAAAAAAACAAACAAAGGAATTTACAAAACAAAAATACTGTTATTACACAAAAAAAGTTTACAAAAACAAATCACTTATTCTACCAAGTTTCTATAAAAGTCTGTGTTCTTGTTTATCTAAATAATCAAACATGATCCTAATGCATTATTTCTTATCATCGGATATTTTATCATTGTGATCTAGCTTAATAAGTTCAATGGCAGACGCCGCGCCGGTTGGCACTTCGAACCTTTCTTATGAAATGACCTGTGAATTTACCGGTAGCGACAACTTATAGCGCACCTCAGCTTTCTAATTTCAATAAGCACAAAATTCCTTTTTCATGGCATGCAACTCGGTACATACTACATCTCTAACAGAAAATCTCAAAAAATGGCATATACCTCCTTCCACGCTTCAATTTACAAAATGGGTTAAACAATTTAATATAAAAATAATTTTTTTTTTTTTTTAACACCCCACTTTTTCCCATTCACACATCCATACACACAGTCTTTTCGGCAACTTAGGCCATTTAAGGCTTTAAACGATACCCGTTATTTATAAATATATCAATTGGGGGTCCAGGCATTCTTATTTAAGCCATTTGGTATCCAACCCTTGGTATACAAGGCAGGCGCGCTACCAACTACGCCAAGCCCGAGGGCAAAAATAAATTTTCATCAAGTAAATTTAAAAGAACTTGCAAGAGTAGGCCCTTGAGGTTTCGGGAAAAGCAGCTTCGCGTGCTATCTCTGGATAATAAAAGCCTAAATAGCAGAGTTGGCCTCTTAGAGGGTGAGCAACTTTCCAATGGAATTTCAAAAACTTGCCACCCTCATTCTGAACGTTTATTAAAGTTAAGGAGAAAGAATCGAGTATCTAAATGCTCTTGGAGAAGGATGATTTAAAAAATTGTAGAGTGTTAATATTTACCTTAAATAGATGTACTCAGAGAATTTCATCCCCCATTGAACAGCATCTGTAAGACAAAATTAAGATTAATATCATGAAAAAATAAAATTTATAATCAATCAAATGAATTTTTTCTTAAACAGTTTTAATTGAAACTATATTGATTTATTAAACGCATTAAAATATTCTGATTGAAGAACTTAAAATATGCAGTCAAATCTTATTAAAATAATTAAAGTATTAATAATTTACTAAAATATATTCAATATTTAAATTATATTTTTATTAAACTTAATATTTAATTTATTCAAGTTTAATCAATAAAAGAAACTTTGAAAAATATGATTATAAGTTTTAATAAGAGAATGAAAGCATTGATAAGTAATTCAATTTTTTTGTTTTATTTTGATTAATTTTATCTAAATTAATATATCAGTCTATATATAATAACATCTCATGATTCTTTAAAATTATATTTTTAATTCTAAATATAAACATGTAATTCAAAGTAAAAAACATATGTCGAAAATATATTAAATTCTTTTACTACTAAATTCATATTCATGTATATAAAAATAAAACTAGGCCCACCCATATTTATATGAACAATCTTAATTTTGATTGTAAAGTTATATTAATCGATTTCATATGAGAAAATGCAAAATAAATGTTTGTACGCGTTCGGGACATGTTCTTTTCTTTTGAGAATGATCTTTATTGATCTCTCACTTGTTTTTCTAAAATAATCTATATTGATTGTCAATATATATGGCTTTATAAGCTTAGTTTAGGGGTCAAGTCATGGACTAAGCAAAGTAGTATGCAAGTTAAGCTGGGAATGCAAATAAGGGGTTTTCTCAATCTTCTTCAATCGTTCCTAGTGGCGGATTTAGCCATAAAGGGGCCTGGGCCTGTGATATTAGCGGCACTTAAAATTGTTAAGTTAAATCAATTATTTATTTTATAATATATGGTAGAAACAGTAGCTCCAAGAATTATTACAAAATGTAATAAAAGTAGGATATATGAAATTTTCACTATAAAGGGAGCAAAGGTGCCGCTAACCTAACGCCCAAACTTTGATAAAAGACATTGATATTTATAAGTTCAAAATTATATTAAGATTTGAGTCATCATATGTGTTCTGCCTTCTGAGACAAACATTACTTAAAAAAAGCATTCGGCCCAAGAGCCGCCTCCTCCAGTTGATAAATCTACCAGTGAATTGTTTCTTATCATTGGGTGAAGGTTTGTAATAATATTACCATGTATGAAAAGGTGGGGTGCCACATAAATGCGACAATTTTTTGGGAATGCGATATCTCCAATTATTCAATTCCTATAGAAAACTTTCAAACATTATATTGATAAGAAAATAGGTATCAAAATAAAATTAGACACCTTGTTTTTTATTTCTACAATTCCTTCTTCGACATGTGTAGGAAGAATCTTTTCTTATTGATTAGAGTAGGAAAATGCCTCTTAAAATTGTGTTTCTAAATTAATTTTACATATGTACATTATTGTTTAAAAGTTGTAGATGCAACTGTGAAAATTTGATTTTTGAAAGATTTCATGATTCTTTTGTACATAAAGAATGAATGTTTGTATATTTACTTATTAATACTTTTATTTGTAGTGTTTAAAAGTGTTTGATACTCCTTTTATTAGAAACCCAGTCCTTAAGGCGACAATAGGGGAAGAGTTATTTTCCCCCAGGCTGCAGTCACAAGTAAATATTATTTTTAAACGTGATTTTATTGTAAATAATTATGATTTACAAGTAGATATATATCTGTATGTTACTTTGCCTTGATGCGATAACACCCGGACAATTTTTCTAGGTATACTGGTATTTATCAGGAAGAATTTATTTTCGATTTAAAAAATCTAAATTATTAAAATATGTTTATTTGATGGATTCTTTTTGCAGTAAAAATTCTATTTTGGACAAGACCATAGAATAATATAGGCTAATAGAATGATTAAGTTAAATAAATAATGTATTATTAAATAACTAGAAGCCGCCCGCCTTCGCGTCTAGCCAGGGGGGCTTCGCTCCCCTGGTCCCCCCTCGCCTTTTCTTAGCTATGAGAAGCTGTGCCGCCAGCCTCTAGAGGCGTCTAGACCCCCTCTAGACGCTTAGCCCCCCTGGACCCTCCTCTCGCCTTTTCTTAATTATGGGAATTTTTTTTTTTTAAACACCACACTTTTTTCCCATTCACAGTCTTTTCAGCAACTTAGGCCATTTAAGACTGTTACGATAACCGTTATTATGAATATATACCATATATATTGGGGTCCAGGCTTTCTTACCTGGGCCCTATTCCATAAACCTGACAGTGACAGGTGACAATTTGTCGAATACCTGTTTCATAAAAATCCGCTCCGACTTAATTGTCAAGTAAAAAAATGACATTTTTGTTAAATTGTCATGACAATTTGTCACTTTTTGGTTTCATAAAATTTCTAGGCTGATAGGTGAATTTTGACATTTGTCACTTTATATTTTTGAAATGATAATTGTCCGGGCAATTTTTTTTTGTTTGACAATTGTAACAAAATTCTGACAGTAAAAAAAATAATCTAATTTGAAACAATGCTTTGTTTATTTGGTAATATAATATTTAATTAAAATATTTATAAATTAAATAAATGAAAATAAGCCTGAATTAAATATGATGTCGATTATTTTTTTTCTATGATAGGTAACTTTTTCGGTTTTTTCTTTCTCCATTCTTTTTATTAGCCAAAAATAGAGGAGGCAAAGACAATTTGATTCAGATTTATATAAAAATAACGAAAATGTAGAAGAAATATGAAGGTGACATTAACCTATATATATTTTATTTATTCAAAAACTAGGCCTATATTTAAAACAAATATTAAAGCAACTTAAGGAACTTAAAGAATTCTCGGTTGGGGATTATAATATAATTTAAAAGAACTTGCAGGGGTCCCGAATTTGCCGGGTTCGAACAGGTTAAGATTCAGCCTGTTTAGAAAAAAAAAAAATTTTTAGAACAACTAGGGAACTTTTTCGGCTTCGGCTCGGTAAGTTTCGGTCCAAAACCGTTCAGTTCGAAGCGATTGGATATTACTTAAAAAATGAAAATGAACAGCCGAAGGCTGGGTAGAAGGAAGTAACAAGTGACAAATTTGTATTAACTACAATTTTTTTATGAAACGTGTTGACAATCTTTGCAATTGAACATCTTCTCCCTTTTTTTTTTTTTTGCTTTTCAGCAGTCGACAATAAAAAAATTATCATAGTGTAAGCTTGACAATTTATGTCAATTTTTGACAATTGTCGCATTTTCAACCTTTATGAAAGACGGCCCAGAATTTTTTTTTTATTTATTTTTTTCAAGCCTTTAGCCCTTGGCCATCGGCACCATTACACTATATACATATAAAATACATAAAGAAAATTATTATTACTACGTATTCCAATTCAGTGCATGCTTGAGGATTTGTTTACATTCATAGAATACATAAATGTAAAGAATACATTAATTTGTCTCTATACATTTCCTATGGGAGAAATCGTAACTTTAGAAATTAATAACAAAAAAAAAAAAGGAATTTCAGAACCCGAGTATTTTTCCTGGACTCTCCATAACGTCCTCTATAAGACTGAAAAATTTCGTTTCGAAATTCCAACGGGAAGTTGGTCAAACAGCGTGCAGACGGACGGACACTCCGCTAAATATATATATATAGATAATTAGTAAAGATTATAGTGATACGTCTTTAGAAAAAAATTAAATAGTAGATAGGACGATAAGGAGCTTCCGTTTTCTCTCTCACTACTTCAATTTATTTGCAAATATTTCGGCTCCTATTCAGAGGCCATCTTCCGTGCATATATGAATTTTATGAGAGATTGTAAATTGACAATCTCTCTCATGCACTGAAGATGGCCTCTGTATAGAAGCCGAAATATTTGCAAATAATTTGATGTAGGGAGAGAGAAAATGGAAGCTGTTTTTTTTTTCTCCTTATCGTCCTCATCTACGATTCCTTGAGATGCTAATTTTGCGAGATTCCAGCAGCCACAATTTTGAAGCTATCGATCTGAAATTTTTTTAAAATTAAAACTATTTAAAATATCTACAACTTATAGAAGCCCTTTTTTTGATTTTCGAAAAAATAAATTTATTTTTTTAAATTAATCGCATTCAAGAAAAGATATTTTTAAAAAAATTCACTCTATATCTTATAGATAATTAAATTAGTAATCATTGTATTAAAAAATATTTAATTTTTTAACCTTAATTATTTAGCTGGAATCTTTCAAACGAATTGGAATAATTCCCTTGTATTCCTATGGGAAAAACTAACGCCATCTCTTGCCGCCTAGAGTAACTCGGTAGTGAATCGTCTTCTAACGGCTTTTCGAGACGCGCACCTTAAATCTCGACGGGAAACACAAATAGGTAAAAACAAAGTGGTCCACCACCAATATTACTTTGCTACAAATTAGCTATCCCTCATTACCAGTCTATCCCAACAAACTAGAAAATTTGCTACTTTTTTTTTTATCTTTTCGGTATTTAAGATCATATAGTCCTTTATATCACCTTCAAATTATTTAATAATAATTACCATGAACATATCGGTTAAACTAAGAATGATCCACTCATATTTATTTATTGATATATTTAAATCAACTTTCATTGTCTGTCTAAAATCTGAACCCACACCGAATGAAATGTAAAAGGTTTCTTAAAAATTAGAAATATTTAATTTGATGAAAATTAGATTCAAGTACTATCTTATAATCATCATTCATTGTGGTTCACAACAGTCGTTAGTTTCCAAATAACGATATTTTAAGCTGGGTCCAAACTGATAAGAATTTGTGTTGTTGTTGCCTCTGCTTCGTCCTGTGTCAGAATGTCAGCCAGTACTTTTATCTATTGAATTTCCAATAAATTGTTGAATATTATGATACCTTTGCACCCAATTGTTTGTCATGGTTGTTTATGTTTACTTTTTGTAACCAATACATGTGTATATCTTTTTCCTATCAATAAATCTTTTTCGCGTTCTCTCTAATTAAAGCGCTAATTATTTAAAGCAACTCTGCAATAGATATACTGAAGATGTTTAATCAAATATTGCTTTCTTTTGTGATTTTTTTTTTAATTGCCGAGTAAATTATTACTTCTTCTTTATTAACTACAGGAACATTTTAAATATAATATAAATAATGTTTTTAAAAAAACATCTCACACAGCACGCACAACGCAAATTTTTTATCAGATGGCCCAGCTTTAAATGCTTTTTTTCACTAAAAGGATTGTTGAACAATTTTCTAATACAGTCCACATCAAAAATCATATTACGAAGTTGTGCTTTTTTTTTAAGGTCTTTTTCGGCATCTAAGGCCATTTAGACCCCATCCCTATTTATTTCAAATGATTTGTAGTCAAATCAAATGAAATAAATTTTTCTCGCTTGGGACGGGAAGCGAGCCCGGGACTCCGGTGCGAGAAGCTAATGTCTTCTCACTGAGCCACGGCTCCCGGGCAAGTTGCGCTTTTTACTCAAAAGAGGTTGTGGATGACTGCTTTAGAGTTTCAGTTTTTTTTTGTACTAATTGTATATAAATGGTATATAGTACTGGGAATACTGAGATATATACAATTAGTAGCTCTTCGCTTGAATGTCAACTCGGGATTTGTGGCATGAGACCTTTTGTCCAAAAATGGCAGTGCCTACCTGGGAAATAGCGAGAAAAAAAATTTCAAAAATTTTCCAAATTATATAGAATGACAATAGTTAGAATTAAATTAAACGTTGTTTATAATCGATGATACTGAGAATTTTATTTCTAAGTTATTCTCTAAATTGGTTCGATTCTTTTCGGAGTATTTCTTAGTGTATATTAATAATAAAATCTGTAAGAGATTAAAATTAAAATTGATGAATAATGGCGCATAATGAGCGTTAAGTATCGCAATTTGACCAAACATGGAGAAACGATGAGATATTTCCAATATCTAATACACTTATCATATGCTAATATTTATTTGCTTTCCATAAAAAGATGAGTGTTGAGTGATGGCGATGATGATGATGATGATCCGTTAAGTTTAATTCAAACTCAAATAACATCCCTTTGGAAAATTAAAAGGAAAAATTAAATTAAAAAATTTCATTCATAGCGTTTTTTATGTCAAATTAATATTAACCATCAAACACCGAAGAGTATAAATAATAAATGTGAATCATGAGAAGCAATATTTGGTGTAACAAATTGTGAATATTCACAAAACATTTTACTATTAAAATTATATTAACACCCATTATATATTAGATATATGTATATTTTAAGAAGAATATGTTAAGCCAGATTCTGGCCAATAAATAAATATGATAAGCTGTAGCTGGATTCATGCTGGAACTTACTTATTTAGCATAATCGTTGAATTCCCAAGATTTCGGTGAGATTTTAAAATATACTCAAGACATGATTGAAAAATCTATTTATTACGAAATCATTGTTCTTTAATAATATGTCACCAGAGAAAAAAATATAAGAGCTTACATAGAAAAAAGTTGTGGTAGTGTTTAAAAATATCTAAGAAGAACTATGATGCCTAAAATAAAATATTCATAAGAGCTCTCGACATGTACAAAACTTACCTCACAAAAGATTCTTTAAAAGGTCCTTGGACGTTGGAGTCGAATTAAAATTGAAATACTGGAAAAGATTGTAGTAACAGGCTCTTCTGAATGTTCTGTTTGAAATTTTAATAATTTTTCAAAACAAGTCTAATCCCAAGTTTGGTTTTAGGAACCTTATTTTGGCCTTTGTTTCTGGCTAACTTTGGTTCGAGAGATCAGATAATTCAAACCAAATTTCAACTGAAAATCATAAGGTTAAAATAAGGTACTAAAAACTTGGGATAACTAACTGATTTTGTTTTGAAAAATCTTCAATCAATTCTGGTTTTGATTGATGGGAAAAAAGGATGGAAGAGAGAGAAGTCATGAATTAAGTTAAAATTATTTTAGGTGCACATTTGAAAAATTAAAAAAACCAACTTTTTGGCACATAATTTTAATAAGGAGAATAAAATTATTTGTCAAAAAAGTTAACTGCTTAATTTTTCAAATTGAATATCCACTCAACATATCTCTAATTTTAGGTTTGATTAGAGAATTATTGTGGCGGAAATGTTTCAAGGGATCATAAAAATTATGGAACTACTGAGAAATTTATGATAATAATATTTCGACTATTATGAAGATAAGCACAAGAGTAGAAATATTTCTTCAATTTTAATATAGATTATATCTATGTATATCATGGTAAATATCATATTATCTTACTATAAGGTATAGAATAAAAGATTATTTTTTTCGGCCCAATTTTTCATTTGTTTTGCCCACTTTCACAAGGAATGATAAAAATGATCTTGCAGTAAGGAAGAAAGAAAAGAGCGATTGCAGCTAAGTTTATTTCGTTTATCGCTTCAAGCCGACGTTTCGGTCAGATATACGACCATCATCAGGGCTGAAGCGTGTCAACAAAATTCCTCAAAATGTCGAATGACACAATTGTGTAAAAAATATTTTTGGCATTTTATAAGGACCAACAGGCTAAACGAGTCAAATTTAGATTGATAAACGAAATAAACTTTGCTGCAATCGCTCTTTTCTTTCTTCCTTACTGCAAGATCTACTCAGCTATCCACCTCACTCTGATAAAAATGATTTTAGTTCCCTATGTGAAATTCAAGTTGTAAAGAACAATATATAAAGAATCCTCTAGATTTCCAGAAAAATATTGGGCTATATAGCTAAGATTTCCATAATTCATTGAGGCCAGATCCGGACAGACAACGTCCGGGGAGATCTGGAAAATTTTTTGAAAATTTATCTGCATTTTTAGCTATCCTGAGACATGAAAAATATTATCAAACTTGGCTTGATTTATATTTTTAAATTAAAAAATAAATATTATGAGGTTAATAAATTACAAATTTATTATAATTAAGGAAACACTATCACTTAAATTCCGTGAAATATTTACATTCAGTAGAAATAAGTGATTATTTATATCAAGAGCGGATCCAGAAGAATTCTCGGGAGGGGGGCTGGTGTGACTGCTCGCACAGTACATAATTTTTTCTTAATTTCGGTAATTTACGGGTGCATTGTGTACTTGCATATATATACAAATCAAATTTTTTAAATTTTATATTAAAAATAAAATTTAATTCCAAAAAAATTTTTTTTCTCAAATTTGGGGGGGGGGGTAATTACCCCCTTTATATCTCCCTGTATCCGCCCTTGTATTATATTCTGAAGTAAAATTTCCCAATTTGGCTACATTTTCGGTTCATATTAGTTAAATCCTGACACTTTTCCAAATCCGGACTGTAGGGGCAAAATCCGGAGATTTGGTATATATATAGCACAAGTTTACTTAATAAGTAAAATGAATATTTTAATCAGAAACGAAAATAATTAACTCTTCTTTATGATGAGGGTCTTTAGTTTTTTACTTTCTCTTACCCTATATGGATCCTGTTATGCAATAGTGTGTCATTTGCCAGCTACCGAGATTTGAGAAAATTAACATTAAAGTTTTTTAGGCCATCTTAAAGTTTTTTGTTTTCATTGGATTATATATAATTGTTTTTGTCAATTGTGCAAGTAACATTAAATATAAATTTTTTTAGGACATATTTCATAAAAAATACTATTAATTTTAGCATTTGAAACAATATTCCGTGCTTAACTCAATTTTTAATTTTTTGGCGCTTGACACACGAATACATAACAGGGTCCATATATGAAATATATAGAATGTATTGCGATCATTTTTTTATAGAATAAATCAAACAAAGTAAATATAAAAATATAAATTTCTTTAAAAAGATGTATATTGAAGAAACAAGGTCTTAGAATGGAAATATCATTTCTTTCTTCTCTTTTTATACTGGAATATATAATTGTCTTTTTTAGGAGATTCATTAAAACCATTTTTCTGTTTCCGCTTTGAAATTTTTAAAATATGAACAAATTTCTTCTATTATCCTTAATCGTTTTTCCATCCCAAAAGAAATGTATTATCAATAATTTGCTCATTTGTTCAGATCCCAACAAAGGATTTCAAATAAAATAGCTCATTGGAGTTTATGGAGAACAAAAGAAAATATGAGCAAATAAATAGTCTTGAAGGACGACTCTTCTTCAAAAATATTTTCAAGACTATTTTTCAAGTTTCTTTTTTTTCGGCTACTGAGTTCATTTAGACCAACATACTAAAATATAGACAATTTAATTTTATATGTTGGGTAAATTCGGTACCGATTGCTATCCAGTGACGTTCAATTCTTGTTCCTCGGGGGAAGTCTTCACAAAGCTTGGTCTTGATTAACACGAATGGCCTCGACTGCTGTTCTTTTGTTTTTGGAATGGGTACATAAGGTCCGAGGACCTATAGTGACCAGTGGTCACATACAGCCAGGAAGAATAGATTTAAAAAAGAAAAAAAGTAGAAGCATAAAGGGGGAGGGAACTCAATTGCTAGAACTGAGAAAATGCCTGTTGAGATTAGGCTTCAAAGTCTGAAGGTTTTGGGGAAGATAGATGCAGGGAGCTTATTCCAATCACGGGAGGTCCTAGGGAGAAAGGAAGATTGGAATTGGAATCTTTTCCCCTCTGCTGATAATAGTATTAAATGTTTAAGACAGTTGTGGGCTAGGTTTAATGCATGGATATCAGCTAAAGTGTTATAATAATTTCGTATATAGATATCTGTTAAATAAACGAAATGAAAAAAGGAGGCCGAGAAAATAGACTTTTTCCAATACCTGTAATTGTGTAGTATTGTGTTTAGGTTGTATGATTGTATTATAATATATTATGGTCACCCTCCCCTATTTGGGATGTTATTTTTTCCCGTAATTAAAAAATTTAATGTTTAGTATTTTTTAATTAAAGAGGAAATTAAACATGTTACTTAAATAACGTTTTTTTTGATAAACTTGTAAAAATCAAAAGAAAATATTTTTTATAAGTTACAAAGAGGACTGTACTTTAAAAATAGGTTTGGAAACGAATATTCAAATAATGAAAGAATTTGTTTATTATACTGTAGATTATATTCATATGAATTAAATTTATAAATATAAAAAATGAAATTTTAAGTAAAATAATTGATTTTGGATTATTTTACCATTTTCAATTTCAAATCGTAAATATTTAATCAATCAAATTTTTTAAAAGTAACTTTTGAAGATACACTTATATCAAATAATATTACAAAAAATTTATAATTTTGTCCAATATTATATTATTTATAAATAAAAAAAAAAATATTCAAGATATAGGCTTTAAAATCGAATAAATTAAACCTAAAAAAAATTATATATTTATATAATAAATTTCTATAATTTATGGAAAATAAAATAAAAATAAAAAAACTATATATCGATATTAATATATTAAAATGATTGGTCAAGTGAGATGATCCAAATAAGTAGTCTAATTTCATTTTCAAAGACTTAGGCCTGGCGTCCACTGGAAGCAGAAAGCGGCGAAATTTAGTTCGCACGAATACGACGGAAACGCGCGAATAATCCAAACACATTGGCAAATCAGCCCTCGTCCACTAGGAGAGTTTCATTCGCGCTAATCGCAACGTATAGTCGCGACCAGCGAACCGATCCAATTTTGTTTGATATTTCGCGCGTTTGAAAGCGTCAAAGGGGCGGCCATTTTGGCCTTGTAAGGTTATATTTTAAGGCAAGCAGCCAATCTACAATCCTTCATTATAAATATAGATTTCATCATGGATGTTGAATATTAATGCCATATTGACCTAGCAAGGTTATATTTGACGTTCGCTGTCAGATTAAGTATACTTTATTATAGGTTATGTCAGCCATGTTGAATTCGCAGTTCGCAGGTTTCTGCTACTAGTGGACGCGCAAGCTTTCGCGACATTCCGCGCGTTAGATTTCGCTTGTTTTCGCCGTTTCGCTGTTCGCTAGTTTCTGCTTCCACTGGACGCCTAGCCTTATACTATTACTTTTTTTTACTTGCATTGTTAAAAGCTAGCACCGTAAACTGAGATATTAATATTAATTATCTAATATTCATCGAAACTTTAACATCAATTATTTATTTATTACTAATTGTTATTTTTCTCTTTATATTAAAATGAAGTTTTTTTTATATTTTAAATGAAGAATGCACAATTAAAAAAATTACAGAGCATTTTGTTTGCAAAGTTTTTTATTTCATAAAATTGATAATGAAAAGGAAACCTTTTTTAATTGAGGTCCCAAGAGTCAAATATGCTCGTTTGGTTTCGTGAATTTTTTTATTTTTTTCTGACACACATATGTGGGCTAATTACATTAAATATACCTAAATAGGTAGAAACCAGAATAATGCTTGCTTAGAGTCTAAAATGTTAAATAAAATGGAATAAAAAATTCAAAGTCCACCTGGGATGTGCAAGTGCTTAGAAGGATTTGAAAGGGGAGCGAACTCCCTTCTCTTCCTATTCAAACACTAATGATAAAATAGATTAATAACGCCTTCGCTTGTGAGGATAGTCTTCGTTGCCGCCACTTCCACCACCTCCACGGCGATCCGCTGGTGCCCAGCGACCTCGGCCACCTCCACGGCCGCCCCCGCCCCCGGAGGCGCCCCCAGGACCCCATATGGTCATCCTCGCATTTCATACCCACCACCACGATTCATTCTGTCATACGAATCCATGAAAGGCTTTGGATCCTAATCGCGAAACCATTCATTAACAATACGTGTGTATTGTGGATCGATTGTATATCGTAAAAATGTTTTTATTTTTTTTTTATAAATAATCGAGCCATTGGAGTTCAGTTGAAACATAGAAAGAAAAATGGGAAAGAAAAATATCGAATTAGTGTCTATTAAAAATTCCTTTTATATTATATATAGAGTAAAATATATAGCCTATCCTGTAGAAGCTTTTATCTGAAGTAGATTTGAGCATTTTTTAAAAAACAAATTCAACTTCCATTGTACTTGTATTTATATAGATAGATGAATATTTTATTTATTTCCATTATATCAAAATTGTAATATTTGAATGAGTAAAAAAATAAAATAGTTCTAGAATTTAAACGACGACGTTCTTAAATATCAGTAAACATTACTTATGATCTCTTGTAACTTTTATTTTAAGTTATTAAAATTTCTTGATTTATTTTAATTAACAAC
>JAKCPI010024859.1:0-26368 GCA_023213315.1 Euborellia annulipes
AGGAAACATATGTGCCTGGACCCCACATATATCGTGTTTAAGTCCAGTCCGCGAGATTCGTCACAATTTTATAAAATATATTTATTTTATAATGGCCAAAATAGTGAAAACCAATGTTTATTATATTATATATATATCGCCTGCTGAGAAACATAGTGGCGAAAGTCCGAAATTCAATAATTCGAAAAAAGGCGTTTGGAAGTTCTATAAACAAATACATTTCCCATTCACACTCAGTTTAAAATTTCAACACTATAGCTCTAAATTTATTTTTAGGGATTCTTTTTATGAGGGGAGGGGGGGGGATGAATCCATATCTCCAAATATTCCACTAAAAAGATATATTAAGTTTAAGTGGTAATTTGTAAAAAGGAAGTGACACAACGTAATTTGAAACTTAAAGTAAAAATCTAAATATCAACTAAAAATTAAAAATTTTTTTTTTCGAAATTTAATATAAAATCTTGTGCGGACACTACACGGCGGTACAAATGGAAAGTTTAAAAGATAATAAGTATTATCCTCCAACAGGGGCGGATTAAAGGGGGGGCGATCGCCCCCCCCCCCCCCCGAGAAGAAATTCAAAAAGTTATAAAAACTAGTAATCTAAAGAAATTATGATTTCCGCTCTTTAATTTCAATTGAGTTTGTTACCAATCAATTTAAATAAATAGGAAAGGGGTCTAAATGGCCAAAGATGCCGACAAAGTCCTTGAATAAAAAAAAAATTAACCCCCCACCCCGACAAAATTGCATTAATCCGCCCCTGTCCTCCAATAATAAATATATCTGGACAGTGAAGCTTTAGAACTTCCATCTTATTAGGACTAATGACTTGAATGAATTTTGGATTAAAAAAACTAATTCAACTAATTTTAGCTAGGTGTTCTATTAATAAAAAATTTATAATTTTAGAATTTTTTATTTATTTCTCTTTTTTAGAAAATTCTATTAATGGTAGGCACCCCTTGTGGTGTTATTGAAAAATAATATTTTTTTCTTTTATAAGCTCCTTGTGAATACAAAAAAAAAAAAGATAGCTATTTTTATAAAGAAAACCCCTTGTTTTTTATATATAAAAAAAACCTTTAGAAGGGATGCAAGGGAGAGCGACTTTTTCGATATTTTCTCTAAAAATAAAACAAGAGTTCATCCCCAAAAGGGAGAAGAAAATTTTTCATCCATTTTTTTAATGACAACTGAAATATCTTTTTTTTATGTCCCTGAGACCGAAGCCTTATGAGTAAGTAGCAATCAACAACTTTGGCCAGAAAAATTGGGCGGCGAAAAAGACAAAAAAAATATATAGCTACTAAGGGCCTAACTTTTTAAAAATGTGAAATATCCTTATAATCTTTTCCGAAACTTACAAAATTTTCTGTTAGAGACCAACTTCGTTCGATAAATGTCAAATTATTTTGGGAGTTAATGCATTCACAGCTTTTAATAATAAACAAAACGTTATACAGTATTTTATATAAATAAACCAGTATTTATCTAAAATCAAAATTTATTCATTATTATTATTAGGTATACTAATTTTGATAAGCGCAAAGCGTCTATCTAGTGGGCTTAGTTGCTAGAACTTCTAAAGAGAATCCTACCCCTAAATTAAATATAGCCTAAAACTAACTCAAGAAAATTTATAACTAATTATAAAAAACTGCAAAAAGTGCAGTCCAATAGGGACTATTGGACTATAGAAGGGCATAGAGAACAAAAAAATATATTTTAATATATACTAGAGAAGTGTCAACTTTGATCATATGACGAGAAATCTCTCATTAATAAATATATATATATATATAATAAAACTTAAGTTATATATTATTCATATTTAAATTGAAGATTATTTAATATGTAAATGTTGATATGAATATTACATTAGCTGAGAAAGAAAGGACAAGCTTTTATGTCAAAATGATCTTTTTAATCAAATGCGATATTTCGACCCGTATAGGATGGATCAGGTATTGTCTAAGGAATGTGTTTGGATGTACAATATATGTATGCATTGTTTGTAATGTTTTCTAAATATTGTTGTGTTTATGATGTTAAATAATGGATTTTTTATTTAATTAGTTTAAATTGTAAAAAATATATTCTCTGATTTTTATTTTGTTGTAAGGTTTTTGAAAAAATATACAGGTAACCGAGTATCAGCAAGTTGTTATATGTTCCTGGAAATAAAAAATGTGTAAACATGAATGTATTATATTAGTCTAGTCTGCTTATGCCTGAACTAAAAGAATAAAATTTATTTTTATATTATACTTCCAAGAAATATATTTGTGTAGAGAGTGACATAGTTAAGGACACCCATTTATGCATATGATTATTTCATTGTTTTTATAAAAGATTTTGGAAAACTTTCGAGGTAAAAACCAGGAAAATTTTCATTAAATATTTTTTTAAAACAATAAAATAATGCCTGGGTGACCCTTACACATTTGTCATTCATTGTACAGATGTAAATATTTTACAATGAGATGGTTTTTAGTCAAAATATAATGATTATTTTTTATATTATCATATTCTATAAATACAATTACAAAATAAAAATATATTCTTCTTGACGCCAAAATGATGGGATCGAAATGTCGCTGTTTGAATACCAAAATCATTTTGTTGAAATTTTGTATTCACTTTCCAATAAAACTGAAATGGTTAGTAGAATAAATTAAAATAAATATAGAAATAAACTCACCATCATCAAAGGTGTGAATGGAGTTAGGTGTATCGGCCAATAGGGAATTACGAGTTTTCAGAGGTGCTGTTGGTGTGTTTAGAGATGTATCGTTAAGATTGAGTGACAACGAGGTGACAGGTGAAAAAGGGACTGCTTGCTTTTGACATTTCAGAGGGTGGAGCATTCGAGGATCCATCTCATTTGTTAAATTTTGAGACATGATTGATGGTATAAATGAGATGAATTATGAATTTCTGAAAAAAGAAACAAAAGTAATAATTAATTTTCTGAAAATTGATTATCCTTTATTTATAAATTAATGAGTAATTTTATTTATATCAATATATAATTACCTGTTATATCATGATTTATTTATTTGTTCATTTATTGAATACACTGTGAAGATTAAGGGTTTCATTGTGAAAAGATTCTCAAATGTTGTTTATATTTGAACGTTTCAAAAGGTAAACCAATATCCACCTACACACAATGGGGTTGTCAATGCGAAAAAAATCGTTTAAAAGCAGGTCACAAATTTTTTTTTTTTCTTTTTTTTATAGAAGATGAATGGGGGTTTGGTTACCATGTAAGTCTCAAAGCTTTCTGGGATGGGAGAGAGAAACAGCATCTCTTTTGACAATCCGCCAGTTCCAAGTCTGGCCGCCAGGCCAGATATTGGCGCCACTGATCAAAGAGGTTTAAAGAAAGAATATAAAAGCGCACTATTCAAGTTCCTCTACCAAACTACGATGAAAAAAAATAAAAATATTAGAGAAGTAGTGTAAAATTTTTTAAGTTTATAACGAATTGTGGCTGTTATACAATTGGATTAATGATACAAAAAGAGGATGCAGCCAATAATAAAAAGCATCTATTTTGTTAACACTCTTTATTTCGGGACGTTTCGGCTATGATCAACAAAGCCATCTTCAGCCGTCCAAGAGTAGATTTTATATTATTAACATACAAAACAGATGTAGTCAAATTAGTTATAATACAGAATACAGTACATGTGTATTTGGTCGTATGTATATTTAAATTATCATTACCCACAAGAGAGTATGAGATCATTCAAGGCTTTGCTCTCATACTAATTTGACTACATCTGTTTTGTATGTTAATAATATAAAATATACTCTTGGAGGGCTGAAGATGGCTTTGTTGATCATAGCCGAAACGTTCCGAAATAAAGAGTGTTAACAAAATAGATGCTTTTTATTATTGGCTGCATCCTCTTTTTGTATCATTAATAAAATTTTTTAATATGTTAAGAATGATCATAGAACGTTACTAATTATAAATAGAGATGCTGAGCAGCAAAAATAAATAAAATAAAATTTAATTTAATATTTTTAACGACAATTTGGAAGGGGGCTCATGGGACCGGGGAACCCCCCCCCTCCCTCGGAACCCCCTGGAAAACCCCCTGCAACCAGGAAATAAATCTCTACGAAATGAAACTCAGGAGTAGTGGAGACAGTTTCGGCTTTAATTAAATAATGCCATCCTCCATAGGCTCTCGAAAATGGACTGTCTCCTCTACTCTAGAATTTCATTTCGTAGAGGCTTATTCCCTGACTGCCTCCTCCATCAATTATTTATTATTTTTTATAGGATTTTATTAGATGACCAATGCAAAGTTGAAGCTTCTGTCAAGGAATACAATCAATAAGCCTTAAAAAAAATATAAAAAATATTACATGAGGACTGTATATTTTCTTGGTTGATCATTCCTTGACCGAAACTCTAACCTGTAACCTTCCAAGCAGTCGACACCAAATAAATTCTATAAAAAAAGGATAAATTAAATTTTATTTTATTTACTCTTAGTACTCTGCATCTCCACCTACAATTACATCCTTCCTTATCTACCTACTACAATTGAATAGAGATAAAGTTTTTTCAACAAAATTTTATATTTTAGGCCTCCGGAACCTGAAATCAGCGTGTTGAACGTCCCCCGGTAGCCATCGATACTATTATAAATTTAATAATATGTAAAAAATTAAAACCCTAATGGCCTCTGCAGCCGAAAAAGGGGTAATAAAAAAAAAAAAAAAAAAGGCCTCCGGATATTTTAGCAGTATACAATATATTTTATGAGACATGGTTCTTAATGGCAGGGTAGAAATATATTGATTATAAAAAAACTCAAAAAATTGTGGAAATAATTTTTTGACATGAAGATATGGATTTTTTTAAATTATTTGTCTAGAAAGGTAGTAGGCCAAACAAGATTTAATAATTTTTAAAAATCATATCTCCATGCCAAAGAATTATCTTATTATTTATTTTACTTTATATTATGTATATATGTTAATAAATATAGAGAGAAAGTTTTGGTTTCATGTCAAAAATTCGAGATTTTGATGCATATGCACTTTTTGATAAAATTAGCCAAAAAGTGCTAGTACTGATTAGGGCTGCGCAAAATAGTCGATTAATCGATTATTTCGATTATTTTTTACAATCGATTATTTTCGGGGAAACATGCGAGGACGGCGTACGATATGGGGCTCCTCGGACGACAACGCAGAGGAGCACCTAGGATGACTTGGCTTCTTCGGGTCAAGAGAGACATGACCGAGCTTGGCCTGTCGGAGACAACAGCATTGGAAAGGGGGGAGTGGAGGGTAGAGTAAGGTCCGCCGACCCCGCACCGCGGGATTAATAATGGCGAGGACAGAAGAAGAAGAAGAAGAAGATGCGATTGCAAAGATGGGATGAGACTCGCATGCTAAATAAAGGTAAAATAAAATTTTACAAAAAAAATCTGGTGAGACTGTCGCACAGCACACAACTTTCTCTTACCTTCGCTAATCGAAAGTTGTGTTCTGTGCTTGTCACACCAGATTTTTCGTGTCGACATATATTTAGTTTCCGCCAATATATTAGAATTTAAGATGTCAAATTTATAAACATGGGAAAATATTTATATTTTGTTACCATGGCAACCATTTCTCCTATCTTTTCTATGAAGCACATGAGTAAAGTGTGCTTCAAACAATTTTGAGAGCAAAATGAGAATATACATTTGAAAGAGCATCTAAAAAATAATCGATTTTTGAATTTTAATCGCGAATTTTGAGAAAATCGAAAAAAATTGAAAAAGTAAAATACATAGGCAAGAGAAAGTAAAAATGAGGTTCTTTTACACGAGATATTTATTATAAAACCTCAAACATAGTTAAAAGGTGATTGTCATTTTCAAAATTAAAAAGTAGAAATACTTTTATTTACTCTCTAATGGAACTAACAAAATGAAATAACCCAGCCCTCAGGAATAATTAAATAAATAACTTAAAGACATCCTTTAAAGTTTTTTTTTTTTTTTTTTAATAAAATCATTTAATTAAATCTAATTTCATTTAAAATATTATTGCATAGCCCTTAAGAAAAAGAGTTTAGTGATATAGGCCTAATTAGTTAAATTTCACAAAATTTGAAAGGTAATCATGACTTTCTTTTTTTCTCTTTCTCTTTTCATTGTTTTTCTGCTCTTAAAGAGAAGAGAGACTTTTTAAGAGGCGTAACTTAAGTTTAATTAAATCAAATAAGGAGGGGGGTTGGGGATTATGCGAGGTATGTGCCAATTGGCTCAACACTCTCGCTTTTGCAAAATTGTGAATCTGCTTCTGCTTCAATCCTTGAGTTTCCAACAGATATGTGTTTTACTGTTTTAATCTCATTCGGTTTTATGAGCTGTAACGAGATTTTATTTCTCTACCTGATTCCAATTCGCAATCTTAATTTGCTAAATTAAATCCTCGTCTCAATTTCGTGCTTAGAATTAGACACGTTTAAGATTATTTGACTTTGAAATTATTATTTATATTGAATTTAATCATTTTGAATATTTTCATTATCTAGTCAATTGTTTGTATTAAACAGTATAAACTACTCAATATTCTACAATTAAACTTACAGCTCTCGCGCTTGGTGTAGTTGGTACCGCGCCTGCCTTGTATACCAAAGGTCGCGGGTTCCTATCCCAGGCAATCAGATGATTTTATTTAAGCCATTTGGATACCAAATGACTTAAATAAGAATGCCTGGACCTCCAATAGATATATTCATTAACAACGGTTATCGTAATCAAAAAAAGTAAAAATGCGCCTCGCTTTTCTGATTTATATAAAAGCGAGGATATATGAAACAAATAAAATTTTGTAGGGGTTTTGTTTAAGTGAAAATATATCCTCGCTTTTAAATAAATCAGAAAAGCGAGGCGGATTTTTTTGATTTCACTTCGACTATGAGCAAAAATAATGCGAGGCGCCCCTTTTTGCATCTCCGATGTTTTTGGTTGAGATATAAATAAAACAAATTTTCTTAAAAAATTAGGGTTTTATATTTCACATACCAATTGGTATGAATAAATGACATGAGCCTGTGCCTTTTTTTTTATTTATTTAAGGTCTTTTTTTTTTTGCAACGGAGGCCATTTAGAGCCCATCTCTATTTATTTCAATTCATATTAGCCACAAGTCCAATTGACTTTAAATGTAGTAAAAGTTATATTTACGAATTTTTTGATGAATTCTTTTTAGGCATTTAGCAGGGGCGGATTTAGGCATTTGCCGCCTCTATTCAGTGAACACTGAGAAACACAAAAATTATTCTTTTATTATAATTTTCTTCTCATTTTGATAAAAAAAGATTGTGTTCCTTTAGTTTTTTAGTGACTATTAAAAAAATAAGAAAGTAAAAAACATTTATTCATATGTAATAAGCAGTTTCCTTTTAACAAATTTGGCCCTTCCTCCCAGTCCCTAAAATTCTTCTCTTCGTAAATACGGTCCTGGCATTTAGACTTCGTTCCTTTTTATGCAAGAATAAATTAATTTGTCAATATATTAATTCTTTTTTATTATGAGATTTCAACTTGACAGATCGTCTTTAAAACTTAAAATTTGCCAAAATCATTCAGATTTGAGATTACGAATATCAATAAAGTCACGATGTGGATAAAGGATATATATTTGCTTAATATACCTTTACATTTTCTTTCGCTAGATTGAGCAGCCATTGAATTTTTGAAAGCCGGTGCTTATATAAACGACTCAAGAATCCATTGAATCTTTGTCTCGAAATTTTATTAAAGTGTTTTAGTTACGAAGTGGATTTAGGTATCTACTAGGTATAAGAGGCTCTCTCTTATACTAAATGTAAACAACGGGCTAGACTTTCTCATTTTCAGGTATTCGTTTAAAGAAAATGTGAATGTTTCAACTCTCATTTAAAATTTTCGTGATATCTCCCCCCTCTTTACCAAGTTCATTGAGTAACAATTAAACAGATGAAGTAATCCACAAAAAAAAAACGAGTTAATCGATTATTTTTGGAATGAATAATTAATTATCCGATAACCCCATAGAATATAAAACAAAAATAAAGTAACAAATTGGATATCAACCGGAAATCGACAAAAACCTATTCTTATTTTATTTATTAAAAGGCTGTGATCATAAAATTTAAGATAAAGTACAACTTGTACCTCTTGGTAATATTAATAAAACAAAATGAAATATCATTTATGATTTGAAAAATTTGATGTGTCCTCCTTTTGTTTTAGCGCCATCATCGTTAGTAAGTCTTTAGAGCAGTTAGTTGACAATTTATCTTGGAAAAGCCTATCAAACACTCCGGGCGCCTCTCTCTTTAACTTTAAAGAAAAGATAAAAGATTTTTTTTTATTAAAGAAAGGAAAGAATGAAAAAAGTCGAGAGTTAATGAGTTAAATAATGGTGGGGGAGAAGAGAATAATAAGAAAAAGAAACAATAATTTGGCACAATAAAGCGTTGAAGTCACAATGTAAAAGTGTGTTAAAATGTTCATTCAAAAAGAAAAAATACTAATTTTCACTCTTATAAAATTTTAAAAAGGGCCTGAGCCGTCGAGAGGCTTGTCCTTCTAACATGTAATACATACCAATATAATTGTCAATCCTCTGTCCGTGTACCGATTTCACAGAAAATCTACGCGCCATGAATTTTTAGGTTATAAGGTGACATGAAAAGGGGTACAAGAAAAGAGACAAAAATCCCAGCTGTACTCTCAAAATATGCGTTAGCCTAATCTAAAAACGCATGACGAATTTATCTCAGAAACTATAAGAGATAAGAGCAAGAGCGGATTCAGAGGAGTTTCTCGGGGGGGGGGGGGGGGTAATCTTGTGTGTGTGTGGTCGCATAGCACACAATTTTTTCTTATTTTCGGTAATTTAAAGGTTTAAAGGTTGCATTCTGTATTTGTTTACCTGTATACGGTATACCCGTATAAACATATACAAATCAAATTTTTAAGTAATTGTTAATTTTTAAAATTTTATATTGAAAATAAAATTTTATTCCCAAAAAAAAATTTTTTCTCAAATCTCGGGGGGGGGGGGGGGTAATTACAAATTACTTTACCCCCTCCCCTTTGTATCCGCTCTTATAATAAGAGCGATCTAATTAAAAGCTATTTTCATTTCGCCCGACTCCAATCTTATAAACGAGACTTCAACCAACAATTAAAACTTTTTTTGTTTTATTTATTTTTTTAAACATTCACACTTTTTTCTCATTCACACTCACATTCACACATTCATTCACACAGTCTTTTCGGCAACTTAGGCCATTTAAGACTTTAAACGATATCCGTTAATGATTATTATACATATTAGGGGGTCCAAGGCATTCTTATTTAAGGTCATTTGGTATCCAAAGTGGCTTAGAATAACTAATCAATCAGATGCCTGGGGTCCGAACCCGCGATTTTGGTATACGAGGTTAGCACGCTAATCCTCTACACCAAACCCCGAGGGCACAATTAAAACTTGTTAGTTAATGATGGTTGTTAGGTGTTTACTTTACCATAAGACAAATTTGGAAAAAAGAAATAGGCCTAAAAGGAAGATAATTTTTCATATTAGAATTTAAATTCCCTCCCTCTCTTCAGAAACTTTAAGCGATGAAGATAGTTGAGAACACGCACACCAGAAGCAGCACTTGTCGAGAGCGCCTTGTAGTTATGCAAAATATTTCCAAATAAGATCCAATTCATGCCTACTTAAACGGAGCTCGTATTACCTTGACCCGAGATTCCCAAACTTTTTTGTGGGGGGGGGGGGGGGGGCCTGGGTCCCACCTGAACGAGAAATTTTTTTTTTCGAGACCCACTACTGCATAACGATAACTAATACAGGCTATATAAAATACAGCACAAGTTTTTCATATGGGTTTTAGAATTTACAAAGATATTTGAAAAAATTTTGAGAGTAAAATGAGAATATACCTTTTAAAGAGATTCTAAAAAATAATTGATATATTTTGAACACACAGACAGACATTTTGCAGGACACACTTTTTGGACTAAAGTGGTTTTAGAACGTGTACTTCCATCAAAATGTCGACATCGAACTTTTGACATGAATGCAATACTTTTTCACTATATAAGAAAATATACAGGTAAAAGAAAGTAAAAAAAAATTCTTGCATCAAAATGAAAAACTTCCAATTTTTGTATAATAAAAAATTTGTAGGTAATTTTTTTCAATTAATAAAAATAAAACGATTTCTGTAGTTAATAGCATAGTCATGGATCATTTGAAATGAATATAACAAATCAGGAAAATCCCCATTATAGACTTATTTATTCACCCCTATTGGCTCAGTAACAAATGAAAGGATATTTATAAATCAATTAATATTCATCCCTCTGGTTGGCTGGTTTCGAATCCCTATTACTTTACTACGTTGGTTCAATATTCAGCATAAAGTAAATCATAGCAAGGTGAAAGGGCAGAGGAATTTGTATTTTAAGTGTACACGGTTTATACCTCAGGGAATTTGGGTGCATAGTCATGCAGACCACGAATCCCAATTTTCGTGGTAAAGAAAAACCAGAAGGTAAAGATAAGGAGTATGGGTGGGCCTATGAGTAGGAAGGAGTGGGGATACCACTCTTCGCCTCCACCGAATATAAACCCGTAAATCAAATCGTTTGTCTATATGGATCTCTTCGATTCCTGGCGACGTCTATATATCCACCATAAATTTAATATTTATGTTAATTTAAAAAAAATGCCAGAAACAAAACAAATCATCATAAATTTACGAGACATTTTATAAAAAAATGAATGGTTGGATTTTTAAAAATAATTTCTCTCTCATCAAAAATGTATTAAATTACCAGCTTCTTTTGCATTCGAGTACGAAATAATAAAAAAAGAACATTAAATAATTATTGATTTTTCTATAGCATTAAAATCTGAGGCGCAGGCAACGTATTGTGGCCATGGGGATGATTTTTGTTCATACCTTACTACGGTCGTGTACATACTATTAAGCTAATGTTGCTCCAATATTGTCGATATTGCATAAACAATTTATAGCTGAGATGTTATATTAATAATATGATAAAAATGAGAAATGCAGCTAAGGTTATTTCTTTATTTGGTTAATTCATACACTTTCTTAATGATTTTTCGCCAGCTCTGAAGATGGTTCAAACACGGAACCGAAACGTCAGCTGTGTGAATTAACCAAATAAAGAAATAGCCTTAGCTGCATTTCTTATTTTTACCCTATTATTAATTGTAAATATTGTTAAAGATTGTCAAAATTGATAATCGTTGCAGATAAGCATGCCAAGCGCGGATAATCGTGGCTATTAAGGGATGACAAGCGCGGCGAAACCTCGAGGGGGTGACCCCGAGGAATCAGCGCGTGGAATATCCCGAGATGGAAAATAAATATATTTAATATGATGAAAATCCTAAATGGCCTCTGTAGCTGAAAAAGCAAAATAAAAAAAAGAAAAGAATCTGTTTTTTTTTTTTTTTATTAAGACCTTTTTCGGCATTTGAACCTTGGACTAGGTTCCTTTTTTTTCGCGGGCCCCCCAACCATTTTTTTTTTTATTAACCCCCCTGGGGGGAAAAAAAAATCTTTGCTTACATTATCCATTTTTTATAATATATCAATATTTAGTAGAATTTAAGTATGCTGGGATAAATCGTTAAGGTTTTGGAGAAAATACTCCAGCGGTTGCTTTCCACATTAAAATAATTTATTACAACGCTTTTATTTTGCAAATATTTCCGATTGCCTACGCAATCATATATATGTGGGGCGTGTTTTAAACGATAAAATTTTAATAAAATCATATACTGGCATAGAACATCCAGGCACGAAGCTCATGCGCTCAAATGTTTCTCAGATAAAATTTTAATATGAGAAGCCATTCTACTAGGGTCCGACCGAAACAAGATTTTCAGAAACGAAATCGAAATTCGTCTTGTTTCGGCCGAAACCGAAACTTGTATTTCCTATAAAAAATGTTTACCTTTTTTTTAAATTTTTCCCTCCCGTGAAAATAATCATTTTACCTTTTTTATAGGGAGACTAAATATTTTCTCCCTCAAGTGCAAATCATTTGACCTTTTTCTCTTCTATGTTATATGTAATATATATATAGAGAGAAAGTATTGGTTCATGTCAAAAATTCGATGTCGAGATTTGATGGATCTTCACTTTTGAGGTCCGAATCAAAAAGTGGTTCGGATGGTCTGTCTGTGGGGTGTGGGGTGGTCAATTTTAAGCATGAAGGAATTGAGCTATGAGGTGAAATTTTATATTTAAGTTAAACCCCCCGGGACCGGAAAAATACTTAATCAAAATCGGAAAGAGTTAGTCTTTACTGATGTTTTTTCAGTTTTTTCGATTTTCTCAAAATTCCTCTAACGATTTTGATTAAAATTCAAAAATCAATTATTTTTTAGATGCTCTTTCAAATGTATATTCTCGTTTTGCCCAAAAATTGTTTGAAGCACACTTTCTCTTGTGCTTCATAGGAAAGATAGGAGAAATGGTTGCCATGGTAACAAAATATAAATATTTTCCCATACTTATAAATTTTACATCTGAATTCAAATATTCCCTACTGCGGGAACTAAATACATGTCGACACAAAAAATCTGGTGTGACAAGCACAGTGCACAACTTTCGATTACCGAAGGTAAGAGAAAGTTGTGTGCTGTGCCCATCACACCAGATTTTTTTTTTTTGCATGCGAGTCTCATCCCATCTTTTCAGACTCAGGTTTCGGCCGGCCGAAAGTTTCGGCTACTTTTAGGCCGAAACCGAAACTACGGCCGAAACCATGATTTTTGGTCGAAACTGGCCGAAACCGAAACCGAATATTCGGTTTCGGTTCCTACATTCTACAATTAGAGAGGACGTTTTTTTAATGTGAAAGCCACTGAGGGAAAAATTATACATTGTAAGTATCTGATATAGTTGGTTAAAAATTTTGTTTTACAAAAAACAGTGTTTCACAGTGGCCCGCTTGGCGTACGTAAGTACTATTATTTAACGACCTCTCTAATTGTAGAATGGCTTTTCATAATAAAATTTTATCGTTCAAAACACGCTCCACATATGTATAATTTGATGCACTGAGGATGAATTGCGAAATATTTGCTAAATAAATTATTTTAATGTGGAAAGTAACCGCTGGTGTATTTTTTTCATAACCTTATATATATATTATATATATATATATATAACCTTATGTATTTATATTATAGACCAGAAATGGTCAGCATGTCGATCATGAATCGATTTTTGGTCAATCACAGAAGGTAGAAGATTTCTACATGTAAACGAAATGTGACTGTTCGATAGAGTAAAATAGAAAAAATCCCCCTCCCAAAAAAAAAAAAAAAAAAAAAAAAAAACAATTCGAGTGTTTTAAAAATTTATGTATCAATTGGCCCCCCTTTTATAAGCTATTAAATATACCATTATATAATCTATCTGATCAAAAATTTCAATCTTTATGAAATTATATTTAATATTCATATTATAAACACATTTTCATGAACTCGTTGCATAGTCCTTTACAATAAATTTGGGCACCGGAACGCTAGTTCCGGTTAATTCAATTTAATTTCGAGCCCTGGATACATTCTCTATTATCAATGATTGTGTTAAAAGTGTTATGGGGTAGAGCGCCTCTCATTCCCTTGAAACAATATATAATTTACCTTATCTGACTACAGCAAGGAGGAAATTATTTTCCTCCCCTCACTTCTGTTACATATATTGTCAATAATCACTTAAAACATAAAGAACAATGAATGGATAGGGCTGACTATACGCAGATTATATTCAAATTTAATTAAAAGCACCCTCTGGGCAGGCTATTTATAAGCTATTTATAAATTTTTTTCTTGCTTAATTTTTCATTTCATTTTAAATAAAGAAAATCTCAACCAAAAACATCGGAGATGCCTCGCATTATTTTTGCTCAGAGTCGAGGTGAAATCAAAAGAATGCGCCTCGCTTTTCTGATTTATAGAAAAGCGAGAAAAAAATATTTTCAATTAAATAAAACCCCTAGTGAATATATAGGCTAATATATATAGAGAGAGAAAGTATTGGATTCATGTCGAAAATTCGATGTCGAGATTTATGTAGATGGATATACACGTTTTGAGGTCCCCTGAATCCAAAAAATTGGTTTTTGCGACATGGTCTGTCTGTCTGTCTGTCTCTCTGTGTGTGTGTGTCTGTCTGTGAACGAAATATCTCAAGAATGAAAAGAGCTAGGAGATTGAAATTTTATATTTAAGTTAGGCACCCCCCTGGAACGCGACATGAAGCTTTTGAACAAAATTAGCCAAAAGAATACTAGACCATCACTGATGCACTTTTTCAGTTTTTTTTTTTTTTTTCGATTTTCTCAAAATTCGCTCCAACGATTTTGATTAAAATTCAAAAATCAATTATTGTTTAGATGCTCTTTAAAATGTATATTTTCATTTTGTCTTTGAAATCTTCTGAAGACCACTTTACTCTTGTACTTCATAAGAAGGATAGGAGAAATGGCTGCGTTACAAAATATAAATATTTTCCCATACTTATAAATTTTATTACATCTTGAAAATTGAACCGTACCGGCGGAAACTAAATATATCTCGACACGAAAAATCTGGTGTGACAAGCACAGAACACAACTTTCGATTACCGAAGGTAAGAGAAAGTTGTGTGTCACAACAGTCACACCAGATTTTTTAACAAACGATCTTTTAAAATGACTAAGAAAATATCCATTTCAAAGTTAAATATGAATGAAGGAACAGTGCTAAACTAGCTATATTTTTCATGGGATTTTTGCCAAATTACACCCTCAAGATCATTAAAATAATTAGATTATTTTTTTTTAATTTAAATTTTATTTTATTAGAGAAACATTCCTAAATGATGTGGTCAAAATGTTCGTCTTAAAAGCAAAATCGTATCTCCAAGGCCATTGGCTTTATACGACTTTCGTACTCTTTGTTTAAGACAGTAAACAACCATTGGCCTAAAAGAGACCTAAGGAATACTCAAGGACCCGAATACAAATTCCAACGAGGTATAAAACATTTAACACCTCATCGTCACATAGAAGACGGCTTAGAAAATAGCCCATTTCATACTCTCTCAACACTTTATATGGACCAAAGATTCGGGGTTTATAATCACTTTTAATGAAGTCTCTGGGATATTAGATCAAGAAAAATATTTGGTGATTGAGCGTACATCACAAAAGAGACTTACTCTTTTTTAGCTGATGCGGACACATCAGAATTTGAGGGAAGGAGCAAAAAAAATGAAAAAGAAAAAGATGATCAATAAGAAAAAAGGAATTTTTTTTTAATTGAATGGATATCGATATAAGGAATAATCTTAAACTACACATGGAAAAACGGAAGTAAAAAAGATTTCCAAACGGAAGTTTAGCATATCAAAAAAATTCTTCCCCTTAGGATAGAGAAATAGTCAAGTCCTCGAAACATCCATTTGGGAAGGGGCAAAAACTTTTTGAAAATTAAAAATTTCCCATTGACAGGATTGTGAAACAACCCATACAACACAAAATATTGCAGCAATGTTGCAGAAATATTGTAAACAATATTAAATAATTGGCAATATTGCAGCGGCAATATTCCAAGCTAGGAATATTGCAGCAACGTTGCAGCAATATTGTTGAAATATTCCTATGTCCGCCTTTTTGCAACATTGCTGCAATGTTGCTGTTTGAGCTGCAATATTGCGTCAATGTTGCTGCAATATTATCAATAATGAGCAAGATTCGCAATATTTCTGCAACATTGCTGCAATATTTTGTGCTGTGTGGGAATCATTGAATTAAACCCTATCTCTTTTTATGGAAAACCAAAGCTAATTATTTTTGAAATAAAATAAAAATTATATCCTTAATAAAAATAAAATAAAAAAAAGATTTTTAAAAAATGCTTTTATTTAAATTGAACTAAAAAGAGAGAAATAAGAAAGAAATAATTTAATTGTTCTTGTTAAAATTTTTTTAATATTTGACTTAAAATAAAAGCGTGGGGCGCGAGCCTCGGAATCACTTCGAAGCGCCCCACGCTTTTATTTTAAGTCATAAATATTAAAAAATTTTAACAAGAACAATTAAATTATTTCTTTCTTATTTCTCTCTTTTTAGTTCAATTTAAATAAAAGCATTTTTTTAAAATCTTTTTTTTATTTTATTTTTATTTTAAGCTTTTTAGTCTTTTAGTCTTATCAAAAATCATCAATATGATAAAGTACCACATTAGTTTGGCCTGTATTGATTTGGTTCAATTGAAAAATTATTCATTATCATAAAAAAAATGACTCGTAAATATCAAAATTCAAAACTATAGTTAATAGGGCCTTATTTGCGTGAGGCTTCAAATAAAGTACCACATTAGTTTGGTCTATTTTGATCAAAACCACCATATAGTGGCGTCATCAAAAATGACTCTTAAGTATTACATTTCACACCTCTAGCCCATCGGGAAGTCTTTTGAAATTACATTAATTCGCGAAGGGTTTCAAATAAAGTACCACATTAGTTTGGTCTATTTTGATCAAAACCACCATATAGTGGCGTCATCAAAAATGACTCTTAAGTATTACATTTCACACCTCTAGCCCATCGGGAAGTCTTTTGAAATTACATTAATTCACGAAGGGTTTCAAATAAAGTACTACATTAGTTTGGTCTATTTTGATCAAAACCACCATATAGTGGCGTCATCAAAAATGACTCTTAAGTATTACATTTCACACCTCTAGCCCATCGGGAAGTCTTTTGAAATTACATTAATTCGCGAAGGGTTTCAAATAAAGTACCACATTAGTTTGGTCTATTTTGATCAAAACCACCATATAGTGGCGTCATCAAAAATGACTCTTAAGTATTACATTTCACACCTCTAGCCCATCGGGAAGTCTTTTGAAATTACATTAATTCGCGAAGGGTTTCAAATAAAGTACCACATTAGTTTGGTCTATTTTGATCAAAACCACCATATAGTGGCGTCATCAAAAATGACTCTTAAGTATTACATTTCACACCTCTAGCCCATCGGGAAGTCTTTTGAAATTACATTAATTCACGAAGGGTTTCAAATAAAGTACTACATTAGTTTGGTCTATTTTGATCAAAACCACCATATAGTGGCGTCATCAAAAATGACTCTTAAGTATTACATTTCACACCTCTAGCCCATCGGGAAGTCTTTTGAAATTACATTAATTCGCGAAGGGTTTCAAATAAAGTACCACATTAGTTTGGTCTATTTTGATCAAAACCACCATATAGTGGCGTCATCAAAAATGACTCTTAAGTATTACATTTCACACCTCTAGCCCATCGGGAAGTCTTTTGAAATTACATTAATTCGCGAAGGGTTTCAAATAAAGTACCACATTAGTTTGGTCTATTTTGATCAAAACCACCATATAGTGGCGTCATCAAAAATGACTCTTAAGTATTACATTTCACACCTCTAGCCCATCGGGAAGTCTTTTGAAATTACATTAATTCGCGAAGGGTTTCAAATAAAGTACCACATTAGTTTGGTCTATTTTGATCAAAACCACCATATAGTGGCGTCATCAAAAATGAATCTTAAGTATTACATTTCACACCTCTAGCCCATCGGGAAGTCTTTTGAAATTACATTAATTCGCGAAGGGTTTCAAATAAAGTACCACATTAGTTTGGTCTATTTTGATCAAAACCACCATATAGTGGCGTCATCAAAAATGACTCTTAAGTATTACATTTCACACCTCTAGCCCATCGGGAAGTCTTTTGAAATTACATTAATTCACGAAGGGTTTCAAATAAAGTACCACATTAGTTTGGTCTATTTTGATCAAAACCACCATATAGTGGCGTCATCAAAAATGAATCTTAAGTATTACATTTCACACCTCTAGCCCATCGGGAAGTCTTTTGAAATTACATTAATTCGCGAAGGGTTTCAAATAAAGTACCACATTAGTTTGGTCTATTTTGATCAAAACCACCATATAGTGGCGTCATCAAAAATGACTCTTAAGTATTACATTTCACACCTCTAGCCCATCGGGAAGTCTTTTGAAATTACATTAATTCACGAAGGGTTTCAAATAAAGTACCACATTAGTTTGGTCCATTTTGGTAAAACCAAACTCACAATTTGCGTCATCAAAAATGACTCTTAAATATCAAATTTCACTTCTTTAGCTCATCGGGAAGTGTCCTTAACAAAGCCATAAAGTTGGTGACCTTGAAAGAGTAAGTTAAATAAAAGCATTTAATTAATAATTAAAAATTATCAATTATCCCTTAGTCATAGACGTGCACTATGTAGAAAGCAACCTAGATAAATGGCTACTTTTCTAGTTTAAATAAATTTTTATTTATTCTAACCTAATTTATATATTTTTTTAATCAAATTTGATTCTCCTTTAAAGTGTAGGATACATCGTTTTTAAATCTTTATTGATTCAGCGGCTGCTTTAGGTTTATTCTTAAAAAATAACTTGAAGACAACCTCAGTTATTTTTTCTACTTTGCGGGATTTTTTTCCACCCTTACCATAATATATCTAAAGCAACATAGCTGTGTCTTCTCCAGCGTCAACCAGTATTTATTTTTACTTTTGTGCCATCCTTTATACTATTCTAAAAGTTTTCTTTTCATTCTTTATCCTGGATCTCTCGTTTCTAGATTGGGACACTCCTTTTTGCTCTTGGTTTATCTTTCTTTCTTTTTTTTTCTTCTTTTTTGGGACTCTCTTCAGAAATCAATTCCGAAGGGGATTCTAAACAACTCTTTTTTTGGACAACCTTCTCCACCTATGCATAGTTATCGCTTCATTTGAATCATACGATTTATAGGCAATTTTAGATGTTTATCTAAAAGATGTATTACGAAATCCTTTATTAAAATATTTTAACTAACATGTTTTTACTTTTTCGTAATTTTATATACTAGTCGCGTCGCCCCCCCCCCCCACTGTATCCCCCGCCAGCTGGCACGGCCCCCCTCTGGCGGACACTCGCCTTTTCTTAATTTTACTTAAATTATGAAAAAAAATTATCATTACTAATTATATTTCAATCTAGTTCCTGCTTGAAGATTTGTTTACATTCATAGAATACAACAATGCAAAGAATACATAAATATTTCTCTATACATTTCCTATGGCAGAAATCGTAACTTTAAGAATTAATAACTCAAAAAGTTATAGGAATTTCTGGATGAAAATAATTTTCCTGTAATCCCTAGAAAATCCTCTTTAAGCATAAAAAATTTCGTTTCAAAATTCCAACGGGAAGTTGTCCAAATAAAGCGTGACAGACAAACGGACAATAGAGAATTATATATATTGATTACAATTGATTGTTAAAGGATTGAGAAAAATTTTATCCGATAATTTTGTTATGCTTCAAAACGACAATTATTAATAATTTTTAAAAATGTTCATTTCCAATGGCCTTAATGGCATTTGAATTAGGCCAGCTGTTGCTTTGTGTTTTCTAATTTCCAAACTCTCTCATCTCTCATTTCTCAGTACAAACTAGCATATACCTATTTCCTTTAAGTTTTACGAGATATGGGTCACCGTCGATTATCAATTGGAAAATAATAATAATAAAAGAGCTGGTTATTTTCTGCAAAAGATATAAGCCTGATTTGCTTGTATGTGGGCTGTGGAAGGCCTTCTCCTTTTGTACGGAGAGTCATCAATTAGGTTCTGATCACTACGATCAATCTTCTTCAGCTGAGACGCAAGTCTCATATAAAGTCCCTTATATAGAATATATACAAGCTGATGGCTTATCGACTCCATCAACATTAAAATATCATTCGTTATTCGTTAAAGGTGTTAGTCTGCAGTTTAAATTTATTCTAATTCTCTATTTCTAGTTAATATTTTTTTCTTAAAATTTACTTACAAATAGGTAATCAAATTTGGCCAAAAGAAATTAATTATTTAATTCTGTACAGTTTATATACTCATAGATATATTTTGAATTATTTTATTTAGAATGTTTATAAAAATCGGACCCCTTGAGGGAGGCAAATGCACCCTTACCCTCCCCCCTCCAAATGACGCCATTGATTGCCTTATTATAACTTATCTACTTGGTTGATATACGTAAGTCTTGGATATTTCTCCGTAAACTTTAAATTCCATTAAGCTCTTTTTAATCCTTACTCTATTTAATATTCATATTATCTATTAAAATATTTGAATAAAATTTCATTAAAAAAAATTAATAAAGAAGAGGATTTTCTAAATTAATTAAATAATAATAACAAACTCTTATTTTCACTAACCTTATAAAATAGCCAAGCATTATAAGCTTACATTCTTAAATTCAAATTTGATTATTCATTTTTTTTTATAAATATGATAAATTGATGTGCTTTTTAAAGAGTTTAAAAAAAAATGAATTCAATTTTCTAAACAAAGGATTATACATGAGTTTTTGGTGTAAGATATAATCCGGACGTAGATCGTAATTTTTTAAGCTTATTATTATTTTTTTTTGCACGTCGTTTTGTTCATTACCAGATTTCATTTCGCACTCGGGTTCTAAACACCCCCCACCCCAAGAAATCCTCGTGTTCGCCACCAGAGTGCTCTGCGAACGTGCTTGACTTCATGTTTAAGGCTCCAAGAGATTAGGCAAGTCGAGGAAGCGTGTGCAAATATTTAACTTGGCGGAATCTTGTGATGAGTTTGGCTATTATTACTAAACCTGTATCATAGGACAGATAGGGCACGTTTTCGGTTGGCCGGGAATCGAGCTCGGCACCTTGGAAGGCTTTTTCAAATCACATCCTCCCATCTCCCTTTAAACCTCATCCCCAGATCCGTGTGACTTTATCTCTGATAAATCCGTTGATCAATTTATGGGACATATGTGCGTTGCAAGACACTCTCAACAACAAGAACGTGCGAAAATCTAAACTAGTTTAGCTTATATAAGCAAAAAAGTAAACAAAATAAATATTCAAATTCTAAATCGCAAAAGGTGAGAGGTAAGAGATAATTTGTGGAAAGAGAATAAGTTTTAATGAATATGCATCTAGAATTTTAATTAATTAAATCTTATTTTATTAACCTTACTTTCTTTACTTGACAAGAATTAAGAATATGGAGAAAGCATAAAATAATTTCATATCATAATTTCTAAAGTTTTATATCAATAATTGTCTTAATTCCTACACGATACGTCTATAGAAGATAGGGAATGTCCATTAAGGTATGAGATAGACTCAAAAACAAAGATGAGAGAATATGGGGGTTAAAACTCAACACGAAATTTCAAAAAAATAAATAAAAATTTAATAGAGTGAGAAATATATTGTTTATAATTTTAAACTTTAAAAATGGGGATGGAAAAATAGATGGGGAGAAAGGAATCCTCCAGATGGTCCGAAACCCCCGTGCCCAGAAAAATATTCCTGGTTAAGTCTCGAAATAAAAACATATTTAAAAAAAAATTGCACTAGATATTTATAAAGGCCCATAGAAACCTTCCTAGATAAAACTATCTAATAATTTCCTAAACCCTAATCAAGGCTAAATTTTATTTTGATAATAAGGTAATAATAAATAATGAATACATTTATTATTAAGGTAATGAATAATTTAAAAGAATGAACGTTTTTAGAATAAGCCTTTTATGGAAATATATAATGCAAAATACTCTAGAAATTAAACAAGTTGTGACCTGAAGGTGGAAAGGAAAAATTTTCCTCTTTGATGCATCAATAAGATACAAAGATTATAATTTTAAGAGAGATTTTACTTGATGGGTCTACTAAATTATTTGTAAATATCCTAATGAAAATAGGAATATGCAATCGAAATCTTAGTAATTCTATTAAATAAAAAAAGTTTGGTTTAACGAACAGACAAACAGGCAATTATATATAAGCTTAGAGTAGATTAGTTAATTGAAATTTAAACATAAAATTAAAAAAAAATAAATAAATTTTATTCCATATTAGATTTAAATTTTTACCTATATACAGTATATTATTAATATATAGAAAGTATTGAATGACGAAAATTCTATTTTAATTAAAACATACTTTTTGAAGTCTCCCTAGGAACAAAAAGTAAAAAAGGGAATCCGACAAAATCGCCTGTGTGTATGAACAAAATATCTCAAGAACCAAAAAAGTTACGAGGTTGAAATTTGACATTTAAGTTAGGTACCCCAATGGCAAGCAACTCTAAGCATTTGAGCAAAATCGGCTAAAGACTAGTACTTTACTGATGTATTTTCTCAGTTCCCGAGTAAAAATGATGAGTTAAAAATTATAGAGGGATCCACACACCCTCAGCAAGTCTGCAAAGTGAACCTTTAGAGACTCCCAGGGATATACACGTCCTCACCAGGTGCACACAGGGATACACACGCCCATACCAGGGACCCACATTCTTCTGGTCACTACTGTGTGTCCCTGGGCGTAACTGTTATCTATCCTGTGTCCTTGAAGATTCACTATGCCGACCTGCTGCGGGCGTGTGGATCCTCGAACATTTTTAATCATTTTTACTCGGGTTAACTAGTTTAGGAGACCTATCGTATGATTATTCACTTTTGAAATTGCCCCTAAGTAAGAGAGCAAAAAATATTAACCGATTGCATACAATCATCTCAGTATTTTACAAAATATTCATTTGTTTAGTAAGTAATTTCGAATTATATTAGCGATGGTGAGAGAGATTAATTAAAGACAAAATGGACTAACGAGAGAAAAGAACTCGAAGCATATATGTTTGAAATGTTATATGAAAGAATCTGACTTTAAAAAAATGGATAAAATAAAATATGGAAATTGCCAATAAGTAAGAGAGCAAAAATATTAACCGATGGCATGCACTCATATATGGTTCAACAAAAATATTGAGGAATTGTTAAATTTTTATGTTATTTATAAATATTATATGTTTAAAGTGTATAATAAACAAATAATAAGTAATATTAAATCGAAATACCTAAGCAAAACGATTGAGAAAGGAGAGAGAACGGCCGGGGTGGCTGGCTGGCGTCATGGCTGCCGGTCAAATGAGAGAGCTTCGGTTTACTTAGAGAAAATGAGCGCAGACACATTGCTAGTCAAGAGTCCCCCCTCTACTGATCTGGTCAAGCCTCTTGTAAGCAGGTGTACCATGGCGCCAAAGAATACAGCCCTGTGATTGGTTAATTAGTGAAGAGGGGGAAACGATTGAAAAAAAAAAAGAATGTGGGGGGGTCTCCCACTTAACTTTCTTTAATTATATTAATAGTTCGAATTTGAGGTGAGAGTGGAAGATTCCATTTTATTATTTAAATAAAAGGGGAGTAAGGTAGTGAATAAAGAGTAGATCTTTTCTATTATTTCAATAAATTAAAATAAAATAAAATATCTATATCATATGGAAACAGAATAAATAATAATTGAATGAAAATTACCTCGGGGTGGTGGTGACCGTGGTGGTAATCTTATTCGAAACATTTTTAACGAAGAGAAAGAACCAAGAGAGAGATGTTGCTCTTGCAGCGTCGCGACTCGTCGCCTGCCTGTGCTGCAGGCTGCTGCCTCACGCGGCGACGGTCGCCGTGCTGGCTGGAGTGGGGGAAGTCGGCCAGCAGCTCCAATAATGGTCTGTCAATAATAACAAGAAATTAAATTAAATTAGACGATTTTCTTATTTTTTAAATCAATATAACATATATTTTTCTCTGAATATCTTACGTGAATAAATATTTATTATTTTATCTACAGTATGTTCATTCTAATATAGACAATATATAGAATCAACTCGTTCCCATAACCAGATAAAATGTATAAAAATCTGGTGTGACTGGTTGCACAGCACACAACTTTCTCTTAACTTAGGGAATCGAAAGTTGTGTTTTGTGTTTGTCGACATATATTTAGTTTCCACCGGTATTTTAGAATTCAAGATGTAAAATTTATAAACATAGGAAAATATTTATATTTTGTTATCATGGGAACAATTTCTCCTAGCTTTCCTATGAAGTACAAGAGTAAAGTGTGCTTCAATCCCAAGTGTATTCCTGGTGTGCAAATGCAAACCGATTGTATTTTTCGGTTTATAGAGACCATCAAACACACATGTCCTCATCTTTCCTTTATCTCTCTCTCGGAAAGAATTTCATCAAACAGCTATTTAAAAATCGTTTTTTTTTTTTTTTTATTTAAATATTAATCGAGTGTGAATGGGAAAAAAAGTGTGAGTGTTGAAAAAAAATACAAGAGTAAGGTAAGATAGTGGTAAGACAAAGTAAAAAATCTGGTGTGGCCGGTAGCACAACACACAACTTTCTCTTATCATGTTTATTACTCCAGAATTTTTATATGTAATATTTCATCTGGTTAAGGTAAAGAGTTGATCCATTTCTGGGATCCGCGCCGCTTGACTTTAAGGTTCTGAAAAAAATCTTAAACAAAATTAAAAAAAATATATATATCATAAGAGAAATTAAAAGGGAGAAATTATGAGTGTGTTTTTTTTTTTTATTTTTTTTTGATAGCCTATTAATTTCAAAATTTTAAAACATCTCGTCACATTGTGTTTTATAATCAAGGTAGGTATGTAAAATGAATTAAATGATAATTGTATGATAATAAATTAAAATGTCATTAGTCTTCCGCATGGTTCTGAATCCTATAATTCAACTCTGCCATTACTTTATATTGATAATCAATTATTTATATTATCAGCTGAAGGGAAATTCATGAGCCTATAATTTATGACAGATTTCAATTCGAGGCAAAAGAACACCATTATGGTGTTTTCTAAAGATTAAAAGCAATTTATTATCTCAGATTCATATTGAATCGGAGCAAAAAAATTTGTTTAATTAATATGATAACTCATATTTGTGTTGATATACAGTAGGTGTCTTAAAAATTAATGACAAAATAAATTTAATATTTAAGTTTGCTTATAGCCATGCTTGCCAGAAGTGGATTTTAGACAAAGTTCCGGTGTCCCGGAAGAACATCCGCTTGCCGGATAAAATTATCTGTCGGGCCGGGTTTGGCATGCGGGCCGTAGTTTGGGCACCTCTGGTTTAGGGCATGAAGGAAAGAGCTAAAAATGAAATTTTATATTTAAATAGGGTAGTCCTCTGGGACGTGACACGAAGCTATTGAACAAAATCGCTCAAAAAGTATTATACTTTTTCGGTTGATTTGAGATTTTCTCAAAATTGTATCTAACTATTTTGATTAAAATTCATAAATCAACTATTTTTTAGGATTAGGGGTCGTCCACATATATATAGGTCTATACGGCCCCTCCGGAAGCAATTAAGTTTTCAATGTGGCCCTCCGTCGAAAATGTTTGCCCACTCCCCCATCACGCACAGACAGACCAATTTGTGGGAACTACTTTTTGGACTCCTGAATTCAACAAATTTCAATAATTGATTAGGGAATATTTTTTCAAAACATGCTAATGAATATCTAGTGATTCAATAATAACATATGAATATCGAGATATCCATTAAGAAAGCTTTCGTATTTTTAATTGAGAAATTAAAATTCTCTTTCTAATTTCATACTAGAATATTAATAATGAAGATGATTTTATATATTTTTTATTTTTTTAATAAAAAAAAAATTTTTTGTTTTCTTTTTAATGAATGTAAAACCAGCCACATGTGCTGCTTTTAATTAATAAAGAAAATTTAATAAAAGAGGAGTAAAATTAAAATTTTAATTCTTTCAATTATACTCTTTAATTGTTTTAAAAGAAATCACGTAAACCAAGAAGCTTGTTTACAGAACTTGAAATGTCTTGATAGGAAAATTAGCTCAGAGTTTAGTGTGAAGGAGGATTTAGGAGTTTCAAGATGAGTGTGTATTGGTGTGCTAACTGCTTTCCACACTTATTGTGAAGTTCTATGAATAAGTGAATTCCTGCCGCCCAGAACAAAGTTTCTGGTAAACTAGAGCTGCCTAAATAAAGGGTGCGTTTGGTGAGAGCCCAACCGTAGGCGTGAAGATAAGGAATCCCCTATCTACACGACGCTTTCAACGGAGATCGAAAGTCAATTCCGCCCTGTATATACAAAATATATATATGCACATATCCTCTTATCAATCTCTCGAGACTTTTATCTATTTTTCTAAAGAATGCTCCTCGCGAATCTTGAATACATAACGCACACAAGGAGGCTTCTATAGATATTAGAATTCATAAAAATTTTGCTTTTTATTATACACGTAAGAGGGAGGTAGCAGGTTATCGGAAAATCTTTTTTAAATGAAAGGAGGATATTAAATAGTTCTATTCAAAAAGAATATTCAGTGTTTTT
>JAKCPI010024860.1:0-11608 GCA_023213315.1 Euborellia annulipes
ATCATGTTAAAAATTCATGTCGAGACTTTGATGAATATACTTGCGTTAATAACATCCAAGATTATAGAACAATTTTGTTGAAACATTTAATTTAGATAGAGTTTATAAACCCTTGAATTAAAAAGAAATTTGATGGTGATGGCTCCAAACGTTTGTCTGCTTTTTGACACCCAAGCCCATTCTGAAAACTTCAATAGCCTGACATGTGAAAGGAATAAATTTTACTGTGCCAGCTAGTGCCATCCCCTATCTTGACGGTGATTTGGGCAACTAATAAATAATTCCTCCTAACATGCATTAAGATTTTTATTTTTTATAATAAATATCAGAAGAGGAATAAAGAATAAATACAACATACCGATTAAAAAGGGAATTATCCATCCGGAGTCGAATTTATAACACACACAGTAGAAAAAAAAAAACACAAATAATAAAATTCGCGAACCGCGTTTGGTTAGTGCATTGAGACTTCTCAAACATCTCAAGCTAAAGGCAATACACACATGCCAAATCAAAACGTCACTTGCATGATCTCGTAAAGATGATAAATAATGATAAAAAATTTTAAAACTAAATTTATTTAAATTCATTAAATCAATTCGTAGAGTAATCCCTTTGATTGATTTTTTTTTTTTTTTTATACAATAAAATCTAGAGGTGAATGATCTTTTCATTAAAACGAGGCCAAGTTCAAAATTTTATTAGGTAATAAAAAAATAAAATTTAGTCTCTTTCATTTTATTTATGGCTTTGAGGCGCATTGCTTTCTTTTGTTTGTTGTGTGCCTAAGTGGATTTAATTGATTTAATTTGTTTCTTTTTTGACCACAAGTTACTCGAGAAAAGACTTGGTCTTTGGTCTTTACAATTTATTTTAGAGACTTTTAAAGTGAGATTATTTAGATTTGAGGCTTTTAGAGGTTACACTTTCACATTCTCTTGCCCTTTGGAGGTCATCCATTCCGAGATTCAGTACAGCTTGGCATTTCTAATAATCTCTACTGCTTTTCTAATGAAGGAAATAGAAAAATCAAAATATACCCTTGAAATATTAATTTTATTTAAATAATTTGTATAAAAACAAAAAATTGTTTTATTAATCATTCTGAACAACCTTTGTTTAAAAGAAATTTCCCAATTTGAACATTTAAACATGAGAGACAATATTTTGAGGTTGCTTAGTAGATTGCTAGACAGACACAGACGTCTGGGCGCCGTTCTATTTTTGGATGCTGAGTCACTCTCGATTGTCGTCTTTTATGATCTCATTGACCTTGACTAGTTGCCATGCACTCACCCTTTCTTTGAGTGTTAAAAAAGAAATCTCCTTTCTCTTTTCACTCTCATTATAATTGAAGATATGAGTGCAAAAGCTAGATAATAACCAAATGAAAAGTTTTGAGAAAAAGAAGGAAAACTGAAAGATAAAAAAAAAATTAAAAAAGTAGATTATTTGAATAAAATGTGAAAATGTGCATTTACATATCGATTTTCAGCGCTACGAGGTTGAAATTTTTTTATTTAAGTTAGACACCCCCCCCCCTCAAAGGGTGAAAATAAGCTTTTATACAAAATCGGCCAAAAAGTACTAGTACTTTTACTGATGTACTTTTTTAGTTTTTATCAATTTTCTCAAAATTTGCTCAAACGATTTTGTTTTAAAATTCATAAATCACCTATTTTTTAGATGCTCTTTAAAATGTATATCTCTGATTTTGCCGTTGAAATTTTCTAAAGACCACTTTACTCTTGTATTTCATAGGAAAAAGTTAAGATTTTTTCAGGTTTTTTTTTTCGATTTTCTCAAAATATGCTCCAATGATTTTAATAATAATTCAAAAATCAGTTATTTTTCACATGCTCTTTAAAATGTATAATCTCATTTTTCCTTGAAATATTATGAAGCACACTTTACTCTTGTACTCCATAAGAATTCAAATTCACTTTCCGGCTCTTCCTTCCATAGAGCCAATGTTAAATCCCTATGGGGATATGCATGTTAATTTTGATTCAAAAGGAGGGACCCCTTTGGAACATTTTACACATTTTAAAAAAAATTTTCAAATTTTTATGAAATTTTGCATTTACTTAGGACTCTCTATTGTGTATAAAACGTCCAAATAAGAGAGATTAAAATTTTGAAAAAATAACCATAGTTCATTTAAGCAGTCAACATTTAAAATAAACAGCAGTCTATGGAAATTTTGAATCAATTGACTTTTTTTACATTTTACTTATGAAATGCAAGTGGTCAAGTTAACTAAGTGCTATGGGAAACTAACATATGTCTGAACACAAAAAAACTTAGGTGAAACTAGCACAGAACAGAACTTTCTTCGATTACCGAAGGTAGAGAAGTTGTGTGCTATTCGACAGTCACACCAGATTTTTCTATGGTCTATTAGTATGCGTATTGCTTCAAAAGGAGTGTGATTCATAGGTATAAACGAAGAATTCGTGGTAGATCCTAATAAAAAATAAAAAAAAAGAATTCCAGAGCAAAATTAAAATAGCGCTAACTAAATTTAAAAGACCGCTGCATCCTTGAAGATGAATAACTTTAGCTTGTTGTGCCTTATGATTGCGATCAATGATGGCAATAATTAAGGTGTGTTTAACCAAATTAGATTTATAGACCATAAATTTTATTAGTGGAGCATTTCGACTGATTTATTTAAAACTTAATAACTTGAAATTATAATTTTCAACTTTAATTATGAACATATTTTATCCAATGGTATTTAGAACACTAATGGACAAAACTACCTAAATTTATTAATTAAAAAATTATTAACTTAAGTAAAAAAATAATATTTTTAGGAATTGTTTATTTATTTTTTAATTAAAAAAATTTTACTTGTACTCACCATCATTCGAACTACGATGTTACAACTTCAACACATTAGTCCCGAGAAAACGGAAGATTCATAGGTGGAGGTACCCGTAAATAATACTTTTTATTAATATACTGTATGCTTGTTTTAATGATATCCCCATGGGAGCACTGTCAAATCAAGGGTGATGAATTACAATCTGGTCATACACAAATAAATTGGAAACAATAAATTATATTTATAATTTTGACAAAGTTAATAAGATTCGTCCATATTTATTTAAATTGAATTTTATTTTTTAGCCCTTTTCGGCTACTGAGGGTTTTGACTTTATTAAATGAATATTTAAATACATAGTGAGAGAACCTTTTTTCCCTTCCTTAGGACAGAATGTCACAACTCCTTCTCCTAGTAGAATTACCTGAGGGCTATTGTGGTAAGATCCAATCCAATATTCCAATCCAGGGATTACTTCAGGTTTTTTTTTTTTTTTTTTTTTTTTTTTGGCTGATTGGTAGCCAATTCAATTGAAATAAATATTTGTCGCATGGGATCCCCAGAACTATGGTATAAGAAGCTTAATAGTAGAATGTCGACTCTCTGGCCTGCAACACCAGCAAGCCCCGGACAATTATATTTCAATCAATAATCAATTAATATTTTTATTCCTATATTTATTTATTTATCATAAAATGTTAGGGGAATTTAAATAATTTTTCATTGTATTAACAATTAAAAAATCTGGTGTGACTGGTCGCACAGTACACAACTTTCGATTACCAAAGGTAAGAGAAAGTTGAGTTCTGTGCTTGTCACACCAGATTTTTCGTGTCGACATATATTTAGTTTTCGACAGGATGGTACATTTGAATTCAATTACTATATTCAGTAGGCCTATGTATATACAGAGAGAAAGTATTGTTTATTTTATACAAAATTTTGGTTCTCGATTTCATTGAGATATGTTTAAAAAAAATGGAATAAAAAATTTCGGACAGGAGTCAAGAAGTTAAACAAAAACGTATAAAAAAGACTTGCGCTTTATTAATTATTCACAAACTCTGACATCTCTTACCTATGCTAATAATTATAGTATTTGAGAGAAAGTTATTTGGCATTTCCAAGGAATATTCCCCCACTGAGAATTACATTTTATACAACTTGCTCTGTTTATGTGCATAAATTGCAGTTAAATGTTCACTCCTTGTTTATTTAAACTTTATAGTCACTATTATTACTTAAACACTAAGGTAAAATTCAAATATTTAATTAAAAATTAATATCGGACCCTAGTGTTTATTCAAGTTGAACTTAGTTTTCACATATACATACATACACGTACAATTATCTCCGTATGTATATAAACAGGGCCAATAGACGTGTACTTATTCAATCGCATCATCATATATACCAATTAAAACTAGCACTTGAACGTGAACTTGTAAGTAAATGAGGTTACTGGAGGAAAAGGGTTCAAATTTCGTATGCACCGAGAGCACGTAATATTTGCTTCAGGGTTCCATTTAGTTTGGCCCTTGCAAGATCTATAGCTTCATACTCTCACACACATACTACATATTTAGGTGCCTCATTTTCCTCTTATTGAGTTTATGTTTGAAAGAAAAATGGTTTGGTTTCTTTAAACTAGAAAACTATCAATATATCGAGTATCAAACCGTTTTGACTGATTTTTTATTAGATTATACATTCGTGTGGTTCTGATTACCTCTAAAAAGTTTTTCTTTCATTGTTTTTCTGTATTGAAGGCGATATAGCAGAAGTGGCGTAACTAGCCTTTGGGGGGGGGGGGCGAAGCTCAACTCGGGCGCCGTTTTTCGTTCGAGCTTTTAATAAGAAATTTTAATATCTCTAATAGTTTTCGATTAATTGATACAAATTCTAAAAATATAAGATTTTTAATTTAACCACTTCTTAAACATATGACACGGGGAAAATATGGGGGATTTGGTGAGAATTAAGAATCTACTTTTGTTATTTTTGTATCTCAATTATTTTTCGAGTTATACTCAAAAAACGATACAAAATTTGAGAAGGCTTAATATCATTAAACATAAAAGGTAGAAGATATTTAAGATATCGTATAAATTTTGTATTTAATGCCGATAACGAATCAATAAACACCAATTTTATATCTTTTTTAGTTTTTAGCAAATTTATGAAAATTCAAGCAAACATAGATGTGACTCTCTCGTATTAAATAGAGCAAACTAGTAATTGACATAAATGTGTAAGATTCAGGATTTAGTGCTGATTCTAATGCACTATTCACTATTTCTATATATTGAATAGTTTTTTTATTATTTTGAAAAGAAAAAAATTCATCTGCCAAAATTAATTAAAATCGATTTTTTATTATTTTTAGGACATTCCTTGGCCGAAAATGGATTGTTTTAGTTAGAATATTTTATATTTTAATTTATTCAATCGATATCAAGCCCTAAATGTGTTTATTTAATTAAAAAACAATAAATTAAAAAATATTGGCGGGAGTTGACATTCCAAGTCGTGAGTGTCATCAACAAACCCTCATTTTATGTGGGCGTAGCTAAATAGAAAAATTCCTATGGCTTTATAATTAATTCAAGAGACCAGTTTTGCATTTTGCCTCAAATCCTTGAATGAATAAGAGAGATTTAGCGATTTTTTGAAAAGCGATCTCGCGCGAGGCGAAAGGCTTAGACAAGAGTTACGCGAGTCTCCCTGGCTGGTCTCTGGGCGCCGATCGAATTGGAAAAAAATTTGATGCTCTTCCATTAGTTGAAATAATTGTCAAATTGATTGATTTCATCTGTTTATACTCAAATTTTATAAAATTTAATTCTAAAAATGACTATAAAATCTTATAATGTTTGTTAGAAATTTTTTTATACATGTTGTGGGTTGTGTATAAACAACGATTTGGTAAAATAAAATTAACAAGCCTCAAAAATTGAAAGCTGAATTGATAAAAACAACAAGGACTAGATTATTGTCACAAGAGGACATAAAATTACATCCAATTTTGATATGAAATGAAATCTTTTTTTTTTTTTTTAGAGCGAGTCCCTTGAGAAAAATTGGCTCTGCATGGACCCTGAGCACATTCGTTGACCGGGTCTAAACTTTTAGAGCGCTAATTTAACGAAACCATTGGAGCTAGAAGGCTAGAAATTTTATAAACATTCAGAGATCAATGATCCTTGTGACTTGAATATCTCCACTGTCTTTTTTTTTTTATTTTTTATTTTTTTTTACTCCACTGTTTTAAGAGGTATAATTATGATGAATATACGGAAAGAATGGTTTTTCAGCTAAAGATTTCACCATTTATTTTTTTCCTATCATTCTATTTTACCGCGCTGCGGTAAATTATAACTTGAAAGTTTAAAACACTTTAGATTCCAAATTCATAAATCAATTATTTTTTACATGCTCTTTAAAATGTATATTCTCATTTTGCTCTCAGAATTGTTTGAAGCACACTTTACTCTTATACTTCATAGGAAAGATAGGGGAACCAAATGGCTTAAATAAGAGGATTGCGTCTTTTTCCTTATCCTTTTCATTCATTGTATATTTTTATATACTGTACAACTATACTGTATAACTATATTTAGGAAATATGGGGAATGACTTCCCCTAGACTTTCTCGTATATTCTTTTGGAATTACGTCTGGATGTATGTGTGAACACGATTGCTTAAAAACCAAAGCAGCTAGATGGATAAAATTTGGTATATGCTCATTACACTAAAATTGTAGATATCTATCAACTTTTGGAGTAAATACGTCACTTGGAAGTAGTACTTTACCTAATAAGTTTTTTCAGAAATTTCGAAATTTTCAATTTTTTTATCATATTGTGATAAATTACTCTATTTTAAAAAGTTTTTATTCTTTGACATTTTTTCAAAAACTGTATGGATTTGTAGTTATCGAAGGTAATTATTAAAATAATTTTTTTTTAATTGTACGAGTTTTTTTTTTTTTTTTTTTCATTAATTTGAGTATAAAAAAAAATAACTTTTTTAAATTTAATAGCTTCTGAGAAAAGGCAGAAAAATAGAGAAAATTCAGGTTAAGCAAGGCTAAGAACTGCTGGACCGTGGATAGGTGACCGGCTGAGTGTTGAGTCACTCATCTGCTGGAAGCCATTTTACGGTATTTAATTTCCCAAAAGTCAAATGATCTTAGAGGCCGAAATATAAATTGAAAATACAATTAACTTTAACACCCGTCTCAGGAAGAAAAATAAATAAATCCCACCTCAATAATCAATCAAAAGTTAGAATATAGTATATATATGTAGCTGTTGAATTTTATAAATGTTTGCTAAAAGGAATAAAAAATTTCTTCAAAGGTGATTATTTATTTATCGCAAACATAGAAGATTAATTAAAAAATCTGGTGTGACTGGCGCACAGCACACAACTTTCTCTTACCTTCGGTAATCGAAAGTTGTGTTCTGTGCTTGTCACACCAGATTTTTTGTGTCGATATATATTTAGTTCCCGATAGTACAGAACATATGAATTCAGATGTAAAATTTATAAGTATGGGAAAATATTTATATTTTGTTACCATGGCAACCATTTCTCCTATCTTCCCTATGAAATACAAGAGTAAAGTGGTCTTCAGAAGATTTCAATTGCAAAATGAGAATATGCATTTCAAAGAGCATCTAAAAAATAATTGATTTTTGAATTTTAAAAAAAATCGTTGGAGCAAATTTTGGGAAAATCGAAAAAAACTGAAAAAGTACATCAGTAAAGTACTAGTACTCTTTGGCAGATTTTGATTAAAAGCTTATTTTTCCGGTCCCGGGGGGTGTTTAACTTAAATATAAAATTTCAGCCTCATAGCTCAATTCCTTCATGCTTAAAATTGAACACACACACACACACACGACAGACCATGTCGCGAAAACCACTTTTTGGACTCAGGGGACCTCAAAACGTGAAGATCCATCAAAATCTCGACAACGAATTTTTGACATGAATCCAATACTTTCTCTCTTATATATATATTACATATATACATAGGTAAGAGAAAGTAAAAAACCTGTAAATATATTTTTGACTGTAAAATTCTCTCCTTTAAATGAAAATGAAAAAAAAAAAAATTATTAAATATTTTTTTTTTTTCCTATTTCTAAATAATTCTCTGAATTTTCTGAACTTATTAAAAAAAACCGGATGCAAATTGGTGCAGGGGTTTGTGAGTTACAAGCAATTCAATTTTCTAAGTTTTTATTATTTTATAACTTGAATTAATTTCGTCTTCGTAAGTGAACCAACGGAGGGGCGGCTGGCGATTTCCTCCCCTCCAGCATTGTTAGAGCTGTCCAGGGCTCTTGCCACGTTGCCAGATTTCACTTTTTATAGAAAATTTACTTTCTCTTTATTACAGTAGTGGACAACTTTTTTTGGAAGTTGGGGGCGATTAAAAATTTTCATTTCGTTGCTGTAATAACATATAAAGTTATTTTTTATTATTATTATTTTTTTTCAATATTTAATTATTTCAATTCTCCCTCCACCTCAAGACCGAGATATTAAAGATAGTGACAAATGTCAATATTAATAATCTCAAAAGGCCCAAAAGCGAAGTGGGTTCAAATCCCAGTCAATCAGATGAATATTTATTAAAGTAAAACTTTTAAAATTAACTGTTTTTTTTTTTTTTTTTTTTTTTTTTATTTAAAAAAAAACCTCTTCGACTGCAGAGGCCATTCATGGGTGTATATTTATTAATACACTTGAAAATACATAGTATCGATGGCTACCGGGGACGTTCTACACGCTGATGGCTCCGGTCACCAATCTCGAGCTTTCGCCGTGCTTGGCATCACTTAACCGTATTGATTTGGGTGACTGTTTCTCTTCTCCGTTGCCAGGCCCTCAGGCGTTTTATTATTTTATGATATAAACAAGTCATAAAAAGCAACTACAAATTTGAACTTGACCTTGTTATAATTAAGATAAAGAATTCATTGATATTCTAATGTGTATGTGTGGGAAGGAATAAAATTTTATTTTTAATATAAAATTTTAAAAATTAATAGCTACACTAATAACTAATTCAACACTAAAAAAAGAAATAAGTGGCTGAATTTTATTAAATTGACAGAACTAATATTAACAAATAAACATATAGAATCAGGAATTTATGCAGATTAAAATGCACTAATCATTATTTCTCTATCTAGAATAGTTTTTTTTATTAATTTTAAGAGAAATAAAATTCACCTATCAAAATATATTGAAAATCGATTTTTAATTATATTTTGGACATTTCAGGACCCAAATTTCATTATTTTAGATAGAACATCTTACATACTAATTCTTCAGGCGATAAAAACTCCTAAATTTCATTATTTAATTTCAAAACAATAAAATTTAAATACGTGATTATCATGGGCGTAACTAGAGGGGGGGCCAGAGGCGCCTACCCCCCCCCCCCCAGAAGGCTCGTGCCCCCCCCCAGCCAGAAAGCTCCCTGCCCCAAGAAAAATTGAGAAAATATGGGGCTTTCCAGGCCCACCGGAGGATATCTGATCCCATGCCCCCCCCCTCCCCCCAGCGAGGATGGCTGGTCCCATGGCCACCTCAGCCAAAATCTCTAGTTACGCCCATGGTGGTCTTCAAACAATTTTGAAAGCAAAATGAGAACAGCATCAAAAAAAATAATTGATTTTTGAATTTTAAGATAAAGTAAAAATTAATATGTCAAAATAAATTTGGAAAATCGATTTTTAATCATTTTCAGAACGTTTTGAGACTAAAATTTTTCCTTGAATATTTTATATACTAAGTTATTCAATCAATATCAAGGCCTAAATATGTTTATTTAATTAAAAAACAATAAATTACGATAATTAGAAAATGAAAGAGGCAGTTAAAATTTGAAGATGTAAAAGGCGATTAATAAACCCCCATTTTATGTGGTCGTAGTTAAATAAAAAAATGTCTATAGCTTTATAATTGATTGAAAAGACCAGTTTTGCATTTTTCCACAAATCCAACGAAAAATAAGAGAGATATATCGACTTTTTGAAAAGCGAATCTGCGCGTGAAGAAAAGCCTAGACGAGAGTGAAGCGAGGCTCCCTGGCTGCACTCTGTGCGCCGATCGAATTAGAAAAAACAAATTGATGCTCTCCCATCATTTGAAATAATTGCCAAATTGATTGATTTCATCTTTTTATGCTTTTATAACATTTTATTCGAAACTTTTTTTAACTATAAGAATAAAAGACTGCATATTTATCTATAAAAAATTCAATCCTTTGAGAAAAAATAAAATTTCAAAATATTTTGTCTTCAATCAAAGAGATGCTTATTTCTCATAAATATATTAAATAATAAAATCCATCCATTTAGGCCTTTAGTTCAGTGCTTGTTAAACTTTTTGAGTCGCAGCCCCGTTGGGATCCAAATAAATATCTCACGCCCCCCCCCCCCCCTCTATTATTTTTTTTTACATTCTCTTGTCTATGTGTGTTCAATTTTAAGCATGAAGGAATTGAGCTAGGAGGGTGAAATTTTATATTTAAGTTAGACACCCCCCTGAGGCCTGGAAATAAGCTTTTAATCAAAATCAGCCAAAAAGTACTAGTACTTTACCGATGTAGTTTTTCAGTTTTTTTTTCGATTTTCTCAAAATTCACTCTAACGATTTTTTTTTAAATTAATAAATCAATTATTTTTTAGATGCTCTTTAAAATGTATATTCTTATTACCCTACAGTAATACAGGATCGAAATATCGCTTGTGTTCAAATAAATATAACAACCATGTGATGATGAAGAATTGAAAGATTTTACATCTAACTAAATATATAACTCTCATTTATTTGACAATATTCTCTTACTGCTTAATTAATTTTTTTTTTTCTTTAAATTTTTATAGTTCTTCCAAATGTCCAAATAAAATTTAAAGTTTAAGTTTAAAATCTTAGGAAAAAACAAATGGGTTATAAAAAGTTAAAAATATTTCTTTTTCTTAAGATTTATTTTTTTTTCCTACTCTGATATTATCAGAAAACACTCGAAACAATTTTTTTCTTTACTTTCTTTTAAATCAAAATTATTTTCAATTTATTCTTTAAGTTAGGTGGCTGGCAACGCTCTTTCAAATAAAAGACAATGAAAGTGAAAAAGAGTCCACCTCCCCCCTCAAGTTAAGACCAATGAAATGATTTTAGAACCCAACAAGGGAATCTTTATGATATTTTTTATTATTTTGTAATGGTACATATAATTTCCAAGATTGTTATAATCGTTTCAAAAAAGGCCGTCCAATTCACAGACAGGTGCAGTAAATTTAAATAAAGAGAAAATAGATTTAGTTCATAATCAAATAAAAATAAGAGAAGGGGGGGAGGGGCGAGGTGGCGCCAAGCAGACACTCGACAATGGAGGCAGTGGGAGGGAGGGAGGGCGGGATGCTGTCACTTCCCCTCCTTTGCTCGAATTAAGAAGAGCAAATAATTAACATGGGAGAAGAAAAAACTTTGAAACTTCACCTATCTATAACTCCGGGACCTCTAATCCAAATTGCATCGGATTTTTTGTAATGAATTCAGAATTTCCTAGAGAATATTCACACGTGGCTAAAATTTAATATTTAGAAATTTTTTTATTATGCCTATATAACCAACCAATCAGAAAGAGGATGCTCTCTGAATTTTTCTCTACGTCTTTTTCAATTTTAGGACCCTCTAAGCTCTCACTGTGTTCGTTATATTAGCGTCCTAAATATTAAAATATGGGGATT